>KK499881.1:700546-819942 GCA_000688715.1 Glossina pallidipes
ATATGTATATATATATATAAATATATATATATGTATATATATATATAAATATATATATATGTATATATATATATATACATATATGTATATATGTATATATGTATATATGTACTTCCCGGTCCAGACAGTGGAATAATAAAACTTAAGCGAAAAAGAAAAAAATAACAAAAAACTTCCGTTTAAAAACTTTTTGGTTCTGTAGAAATTGATTGCTTCGATATGGCTGGAAAACAATTATCAAAGAGTAAACAGAAGTTTTGTTTATGGATTTTTTCAGGAAGCAAAACTAATTAATATGTAAAGCTAAGACCGAAAACATTTTCAAGAGCTGAAGCTAAATTTTCCAAAATAACTTCTTGGTCTTAAAACTTATCTCTTTGCAGATTAAGATGACAGCTTAACAATAAAAAGTAGCAAAGAAATGCGTAAAGGCTTAAGCGTAAGCGTTCAATAATTTTCTCTATTTTTTTTTTATTACAAATCTGCAGTTGATCTTGTTTGCCTCAAAGAATGAGATCACATGCACGAACTTTACACATACATAATATATTTAACGTAATGACTTACTTGCTAAATAAGAACAAAACCGAACCAAACGCAACGATGAAGAATCACATATAAAAGTATATAAAAAAAAGTAAAAGGCATTAAATAATACGCATACAAGCCGAAATTCATAATACAACATGCAAAACACACTATCGATTGAAATTAATTTTCACTTTGAAAAGATGAATTTTATCGCACGCTAAGCAATTGAAATTATTTTCTAGTTAGCTTAAAATTTTTAATTGGTTTTTTGCGGAAAACGATAAATAATTATGAGCGAGACAAAGGGGCTTCCAAAATTAGTTCCTGAAGAAGTACTAGAAACAAATTTAAAAAAAAAAAAAAAGTGGAACGAAAGAAATCCTATTAACCAAGCGTATGCATGCAGTCTCGTTGTGACAAAAAATCAGTACACAACTATATGTCTTCTTTATCATTTAAAATTTTATCATACCCATCGTGACCGTTTTATAGCATTCTTAAATACTTGTTTAAAAAATCATTTAAGCGAATAGAAAAGAAGAATAGAGTAGAAAAAAAAAAAATTTCTGAAAATTATGCAGTCGTTTCTCACATTAAAATACCACTCCACGGCGTATGAGTAATATTTTGCATTTCATATGAACACAAACTACGCAGCCCAAAGAAAAGAGTTTGTGCGAAAAATTTTTGGGATAAAAAAAAAATAGATAACAGAACAACAATGTTTGACCACTTTGTTAAAATTCCCTATTGTCTTTCTTTTTTTGGTGAAACTCTTCACAAAATAAAAGGAAAAAATATTTAGGATTTTCGATGTTTGTAGTGTTTGGAAAAAGTTTAAATGTAAAATTTCAATTTTCGACCAAAAAAAGGGACTTTTTGATTAATAATGATTTCTAAATTAATTTTTCAAAAAAATCATTCCCGCTGACTTTGGGTTTATTGTCTTTAGGATATTGCAGCAAATACGGATGGAAAGAATGAAGATTCTAAAAGATCTTCCTCGGGTCGCTTTGAGAACGATGCGTTTAAAATATTTAATGAATCAAAGAAATGTTTTTTTTATTACAATAAATTTATTTTTTTTCCTTTTATTAATCGACGAGTTCAGAACCATAAAACTGCCCTTCCATAGTCAAATATTCCTTCGCTTTCTCTACCCTCGACTGTTTTAGACTCTTTTACTGCATTTTCCGAAGACAGAGTCGCACGTTTCACATCGTACGCATTGCGAAATGGCAAAAGAAAAGGCAGGACAACATATATAATTCAATAGCCGATCTCGCAAGCGACATGAACAATTTTATTTCAAACTTTCACTTTCTTGGCATAGCGCTAAAGCCCTTCGAATCGCTCTCAGCCTCATATGTCTTCAAAGGTTATCTTAACACTAGCTTGCTCAAAGTCATTCAACGCCAAGAACTCATTTTGGCTGCTCTCTAATTTGCATTATAAAAAAGAAAGTATACTTCTGATATTATAATACCAATATATATATATTTTTTACGATTTTACGACTTTTTATACCTGATATAAATGCATTAATTAGTGATTCTATTTCCACCCCGTCCCTCTTTATTTTTTATAAATGTATGTGTTATAGCTGTATTGCCCAGAAGCCCAGTCATTTGGACTGCTTGAGAAACTCATTAGATTACATAACGTTTCTTCGATTGCCGTTACCTGATAATAGTTCCTTACATGATAAATTCTCTATTTGAAGGGGCACTATATGAGTTTCATCTGCTCAATAATCTAAAAGTAGCACTTGTTATTCTACGCACTGATACCCGTTCGATAATTGTTTATTTCGGATCATTTGCCCCGTAAATTCATGAAAGAAATGTCCAATGAAAACACTTTTCAGGAGGAGGTTAAAACAACTGCTGATGGTACTGCGTGGTAAAAATTTCGCGATGGTGGTCGATCAGCACCTACTTGCATTTCCAAGAATGTGGAAGGGCCAACAACCTACGCAAAAAGGAATATTATCGTAGATAATGTTTTCTCTGCATTTTCATTGATAATAGATAAACATACAATGACGCGTAAAAGAGTGAGTCAAGGTTGTTTGCTATAAACCAAGGCAAAATACAACAATTGCCGAGTAATTATTTCCTTCAAAAGGCAGATGCACATTGATGCGGTATATATCCAATAAACGCAATGAATTTGGTATCAAATTCTGGCTTGTATCAGATGTCAGCCGGAAATAGATTTTGAATGGTTCTCCTTATTGGGGCAAAGATGAACAACGATCATCGTCGATGCTTCTGAGTGAATACGTTGTTATGAAATTTGTCCAGCCGTATATGGGATGTGACAGAAATATTGCGACTGACAAATTATTGACTATTTGGAACTATTAGAGGCGAGAAAAAAGAACTGCCAAAAGTGGCCAAAGGAAAAAGGATAACATGCCTGGTTTTACCACTCAAAGAACGCTATACACATGCAAGAATTGTGTTCTTACAATATATAAAATCGAATCAATTAAAAGAGTGTCGGTTCTAAGTTTGAAGTATACATTTGGGAAAATTGATAACAAGAAATAAAAAGCTTTTACCGGAAACTATAAAATTATAAAATTAATAATAACACAAAATTTGAAGTTGATATGGCCAATCAAATGACCAGAAAATATGCAGTAAAAGCTATTACATAGCATAAATGACTCCTACAAATACGCCTCAATGTAAATGTACATATGAAATCATGTCCTCTTTAAGTTGCAAAAAATGTACGTAATGTATGTAATAATGCACAAAGAGCATTTAACATATTGTATAACATTAAATAATATAAAAAAATATTAAAAATCAATTTCAAATAAATTATTTTATGCATTAATTATTCTTTCACAAAGCAGCCATTTTGACTTCTTATGAGCGGTATAGGTATAAACTAAATGTTAGTCTTACTAGTGCTAATGGACGTACAAGGACATTTGTGTTTTTGAAACTGACTTTCAATGAACATAAATAGTTGCCAGAGATATATGCCAATGTATTAGAGAAGTCAGAAATCCACTGAAAAAATAATAGGCATTAAATTCCCAACACTTGGTCATGCAAACAAACAATAGACAAAAAGAAATTATAAACAGTCATTCACTTCTTTTATGTTCCCCTCCCCCCCTCCATCGGCAAAATAACAATAACAATAAGGATCCATTCTCCCAAGATAAGTCAAAACAATGATCCATAAGATTTTACTTTACCTGTGTATCAAGTTATTCAAAATTTCACGTCACACAGATACATAGCCAACGATGTAGTACTCCAGTGTCAGTAATAATGCAGCCTTCTCTCCATTCCTCTACATATAACCCTTCTAAAACCATCGTTTCCGCACGCCTACTTGACACCCCCGAAGTGGCTGCTATAAAAACCAAACCTTGTGTACAGCTGTTCTCTTACGAAGAAAGCGCAAAAGCCTGAGTGGGCAAGCAGGCGAGAAATCTCGACTAACACTCAATGTTCGTCGGCTTAAATCTCTAGTGCGATAGAATTTTCAATAAAACCAATAGCCTTAGATGCTAACGCTTTAAGACTTTATTCTTATAATGTACTTCTTTGGACAATAAATGTTTCAAGAATAAAATTGTACCTTTTTCCCTTACTGTACAATTACAAATCATAATCTTACACGTAAAATAACAAACAACAAATTTCGCAAAAATGTGACTTAAAATCTGTGAGCATCGTAGGATCTTTTCGAAAAATGGATTTGAAATAAGTTCGTAATTGATTTAAATTTCTTTTTTTTGTTTTTAGTCATATGAAAATGGAACATAGAATCAACCAGATTGGCCGTAAAACGTACGGAATAATTTTCAACAATTTGTCTTGTTGCGTACTATATGAGTAATAAAAAGAAAACATTAAAAACTTGAAAACATTAATTTACACTTTTTTTGGCATTTTTAAGTATTAATAGTAAGATGCTCCATAAAATGTGTTTTGAAAATTTCAACTTATAAACAATCACTAAAAGCCCACAAATTTTATCTTAGGGAAACAGAGATGCTTTCAATTTAAACTTTAATCTGGACATGTCCTTTCGCCGACCTGCCCAATCTTTAATATTAATTTGTGCGGAAGAATTGCTAATGCTTTCGCCAAGTGAAATTTTGCTAATGCTTTCGGAAAGTATCGAAAAATACTCGACGTAGACAGACACGTAGATGGACAGAAATGGCTGAATTAGATTCAGAATATGACGCTAATCGAGAATATAGATAGTTTACAGGGTTTCTAAAGCTTTTTCTTAGACGTTGCAAACTTTATGACGTAGCCTCTTTTTTGTCTCGTCCTTAGGTGGTGTGTGCCAAAAAGACGAAGAAAGAAATATGACTTTACAACAATTCTGCTGTTCCTATTACCCAAACGTATATAAACGTTTTAAAGTTACATAAGCCTACGTAGTCTCTTTCGAAAAGATATCATCGTTTGTTTGCCTTTACATATCGCGGTAGATATCCTCATTTAACGGCGAGCCGACTATAATTACTTATGAAGCGCTAAGCACGACGTGTTAACATTACTTGAAATTAATTTACTAATTATTAATATAATAAATAAAATTAAGTTAGGGAGTGTTAAGGAGTAACATCCCTGCAAGTTCAAAAAAAAAAAAAAAAATCAACGGTAAAGACATTGGGCTGTTATTTCCCAGCAGAGATTGATTCACTTGACCCAGCAATCATTTCTAAAGTGCTTGAGGAATACCATGACATGACTAATAATGAACTCTTTTACACACACACACGCACGTATGTTTTCGAAAAAGTTCAAATCATCTATTTCGCCAATAGAAAAAAAAAATATATTCCCATGGAAAACGTACAGTATTGTTAACACTAAACCAAAAATTAGAATTAGTTGTGTGTCGAAAAATACGAGAAAACTGGCTTATGTCGACAAAATTCTGAGCGCACAATCAAAATTACATATTGATTTTAGTTGATGATGGAGTGGAACTAAGGCACAGAAGTCTTTTCTTTATTAATTTTTTTTTATTTTTTTTATTTTTTATTTTTTATTTTTAATGTTCTCTATTGTTAATTACAAAATAATTCAAATTCTAATTAGGTTTTGATTAGGTTTCGTTGCCATAGCTAAGTAAATTCATGTGTTAAGATGTAAATTGTCAGCTCATGTCATATTAACATAGTTCGCTCACTTTACAACTATCTGGTTTTGTACTGAATTTTTGTGCATGCTTGCCAGAGATAATAATGGTTATGCTAAAGTAACATATTATGTTTGTTGTCTGTTTGTATGCTGTTGCTGCGACATTTTCTGTTCGTGTGCTTTGCAACTTTAAGTAAAACAGACTAATTAGATTTTAGGAGAAAGCATAAGTTAACTGTCTTAAGTTTTGCAAAAGGGTAATTAAAACTTTTATCATTATCTGGTTGTTACAAAATTTGGAGAAAAAAAAAAAAAAAAAAAAAAAACAAAAAAGAAACATTTTTTTTTCTCTATTATACAAATTAAATTTTTACATGACTAACAACTGTCTCTACGAAATTCTTCTACGAAAAATATTTGACAAATTTCGTAAAATTTATTAAAGAAGTTTTTTACGTAAACATGTCATATTTACGTGACATTTTTCTCTTGTTTTGCAAAAACAAAAAAAAAGTCACGTGCACTTTTTCGAATCAAAAATTTTATATATTTTTTACAGAAAATAAATAAATCAAAACATGAGGAGTGTTGGTTGGTTTTTTAAGCGTCTCAGTCATTCCCTACTGATTAGTTTTACTTGAAATTCTTGTAGAAAAAATTTTTAAATGTTATTTAATATTTGTTTATAATTTATTTAAGGACACATAACGAGGTCTTATATAATAATTATAACGGACTGACGCTAACAAACTATGGCATTATGAAATATCGCTGGAATCAAGAGATTATATCTTTTGCTGTCGCAAAATTTTACATTTTAGCTTTGCATATATAACATAAACTATGTGATTTCTTATAGAGGCACACGAATTTTTTTAAATTCTGGAAAGCTTTATCCATAAAATTAACAATCCATATAAACGATCTTTTTAATTTGTAGCTATTTGAGCTTAAAATTTTTCCTTCTTACATAGGCTCTCGGTGTGCGATGCCATCAAAAGCTTTTGTTTTGTTCTACAGCTAAAATAATTGCAATCATTGAAAAATTGAAACATTTAAGCAAAAAATGGGTTTTCAATTTATCCCGTGGCACGGCACGGATTCCTTCATTGTCATTATAAAGTAAGCTCATCAATCTATAGAGGCAGCGCCTAAGGCAGATTTCCACGCTTTTCCGTTTTTCGAATATCTAGTTAGGAGCCTTGTTATCCCCATAAAATATATAGATCGACGTGTTTCTGTTGAAACATATTCTCATTGATTGAATTGAAAGGTTTGTCCATAAAATACTATCGAATTTTGGGATCACGGGCACAATCATACACATTTATAATCAGCCATCGAATAAAGAGAATTCCTCTATGTCTTGGCATCGTATTCTTAGGAGAAGGTGAGCTATGATTGATAAACTATGCTACATACATTGTATGACATTCGGGAGAAATGACCTTTGATAGGCTTCTTACAATTACTTGATATTTATATTCGAACCATTCTTGATTGCATCCTCGGAATCTATTTAAATGCCTTTACATCAATTGAACTAATGAAAGCAATAATGCTTTTGAATCGATCTTTTTGATCCTGTTCACATTTTGACTGGTCAAAAGCATCGTTCGAAGTTCATCAAAATAGCAGCTTGATACTTAATTCATTTTAAAAATTAGTCGGGCAAAGGGTAAACAATGTTAATGCTTTGCCGTTTCAAGCGAAAGAGAATTAAATAAATAATAAAAATAATTAAAGCAAAATCAAAATATTATTGATCGAATTTATACGGTAAGTGATTCTTACGACAACTGCATGAGAATTTCTCGCATTTACTTGATACGCTTGTAATTTATTGAAGGAAATGCGTCGAAATTTCTGCCTTCTCTTTTTTTATCTGGTATAAAAAGGCCTTGTCTTCTCAATCGGTCAATAAATATATCATTTCTGGAATTTAGTGCACCTGATACTTTATTGCCCCTCAAAATACATTCAATATCCATTGTTTTAAACTAACATCATGTGCTCGTGTGGAATATTATTGAACAGATAAGTTTGTTTTATTACACGGGTGCCTAGTACTTTTGGCCAGAGCTGTATGTGCAAAACTTTCACTTTTTATCAGAAAGTTTGCAATTGCGATAAATTCGGTAAAAATCAGAACATCAGAATCGTGTATTTGATCGTTATATTTGAAGTGATTTTGATGTAATTAAATGCCTTCTACCATTCTCTGAAACGTTATATACTTTATAAGCATTTCCTTCAAGCTCGGAAGTTGCGATATACGCATTTATATTAACATTCTCGGTGGTTACAGTGGTTAAACGAAATATAGTCGGCAACTTAAATGACTGACGCGAGATTTGCCCTATAATAATAATAATAATAATAATAATAAATTCCGAAATAAACTCCGAATTTCATCATTTACCCTTTATTTGCAATCCCGCTATTTCGCGGCGTTAGCTATTATAAAGTATAGTATGTGCATTCTTTTATTCTAATAATTTTATTTACTATTTAATTGTTAAATATCCATTGAAATGTCAAGCTTAACCATTAACTTCATTCTATCATAAACATTTACAATATAGTGGCGTGCGTATGTATATACGCAATCATACGGAGAAAAATTTGCAAAATAAAATAAAACAAAACATAATTAAAATGTCATTTAGTTATGTTGATATTTTATAATTATCATTTTACTTCCCTCCTACCGGTCGTTATCATTCGCACTCCACCTCCCTCTCTCGATCTATCCTTCTCGCTCTCTCTCTCTCTCTCTCTCTCTCTCTCTTTTCTCTCTCTCTCTCTCTCTCTCTCTCTTTCTCTCTCTTTCTTTCTTTATCTCTTTAAATACATATCCTATATATATATATACATATATATATATATATATCTTCCTATTTCTCTCACTTTTAGCCTCTCCATCTGCTTATCATCATATTGTTTATTATTGTCCTTCTCTTCATATTTACGGTGCTATGCTATAATTAAAATAAGTGCTTTATCGATGGTTGGTTTTCCATTGTTATTTGATTACATATACAAATATACAAATATACAAATATTTATTTTATATAACACATCACTCAATAAGTCCCCTTTCTTTACGACATATATATATATATGGCGTTACTCTTGCCAGATCCATATAATTTCTGATGAATTGATTATTCAGGGCACTGTTTGTTTGTTAACGGATGAAATTTGATATATTAAAGCGGTAATCAGCGGATTGGACAGCAAACGTCGAAAGTCATGCAAACCGGCAAAAAAAGGTAAACAACAACTTAAACAACTGTAACTTGTAAACCAATAGTCAAACGGTCATGAAATTTGAACACGATCGTACTAGCAACTATTTCCATATGTACATATGCTAGACCGGAGATTTATTGAGTGATGTAACAGATATGTATGCACATGTATATGCATAGACTTTGGTGCGTACATATGTTGTTTGTTCACATCTATGAATTTTGTTGAGTGTTAAAAACAAAACGAAAAAAAACAACTGTTACTGTTAAATCAAACTATAATCACATATATATGTAATGTGAAAACTCTGTACTGCATTGCTTTTTAAATTGTATGCAAACTTTGTATTGTTCAAATTTTACACTCACCATCGGTAAACAGAATTACATTTATACCGCTATAGCTATTGTTTGTGACATTCAGAAATACGCTTCATAAACCCTAAAAGCTATAGATATTTTTAATTACCATTACATAAGCGAGACGAGTCCCTCTGGCCAAATGTTTAATTTAACAACACACCTAGGCTCTGGAACAATTTTAAAACTTTTTCTGTGCCTTTTTTACGAAATCCTGACAACTACTTAGATATGATAACAATTTATTAAATTCGAAGGGACACTGCGTCATATACCTACTGAGTATAGAAGGGTCGTCCTAAAAGTTATAATGCTGGTAATCGTGCAAACGTTTAGGAACCGCGTATAGCCACAAACTGAAAATAGGGTAATTGCTAACCAATGTGTTTGTGTATAAAACTCTTTGTATCTTATTATTAAAGCAGTGAGCAAGATTTTTGTTACGCAGTACTATTACGTAATAATAACGTACCATATTCGAGATATTATTTTCGAGATTTGGTAGCACTTTTTCAAGGTGCTTGCATAAATTAGAATATATATATATATATATTCATATACTCTGCTTTGATTACAAAGAGATTTGATTAAGCGAAAGTGGGAAATTTTAAGTGAATCTTTAATAAAACTGATCTGCGTCGTGTAAAGACATTTTGCTGTTTTTTTTTTTTTTTTTTTGAAATTATCTAAATAACTGTAAAAGTAAAAATTTGAGAGAGAGACTTTTTCAAGCAAAGTTTCATGTTTCTAATTGACAGGCAGGCAGACCTTAGTAATCGCGTTAGTACGCTTTTCGTGTACGTCCCATACAAAATGTCTCTGACACATTTAACGCAAACATTTACCAAATCTGATAAGTTCTTTGTGCTCCGTATTAAAAAGTGCATTCAAATAGAATGAAATCAATTGAAATTTTATTTTTTGTCCGTTTTTCTATCTATCGATTTTCATAAATCGAAATTAAGCCGTCAGTTCTATGTAAAAATATATAAAACAAAACACATAACAAGGTTGAAATTGTTAATTAATTTTTTTTTATTTTTTTTACTAAGACATGCCAGCGCTTAATTTTATAAATTATTTTTAAATTTTCAAAGCAAGCATCTGCAAACGTATACACGTATGAAGAACGCACCGATTTCGATTATAATTTTCGTAAACAAACATTTAATGATTTTGTTCAATTTTTTTTTTATTTTTTTTTTTTAGATTAAAATGAAATATTTATATATGCGTATAACAGGAACAATTGACTATTAAAAACTCTCGTTAAGAAAAGAGAGATAAAGAGAAAGTTATGCAGCTCTTTCACTTCGCTTATACTTTAACACAATTTATCAATAAAGTTTATCCACCTAACCCACCAACTGTTTCCTGATAAATGATCAATTCTATTCAAGATTCATTTTCATGTGAATAGCGAAGTGAATGTTTCCGAACCATCTGGTTACCATTAAATCATTTTTTTTTTTTTTCATTTTTTGAAAACTGTTTCATGTGATGTGAATGCAAACATACTGATGGTGAAAACATTGATAAGATCTAAAGTGACATATTTTAAGCGAAGCAAAAGCAAACAAATACAAAAAAAAAAAAAAAAGAAAGAAAGACATTCTCTAACAAAGCATAGTATCCTTTTATTTATGCCATAGGATATTATAGTAGTCGCTTCAGACTTTCCGGCAATATTTTATACGAAAAATCTTCGCAATCTACATCTTTTTGATACTTAAATTTTTCTTTACTTTAACGATCAAGACCTTTTTCATAGTTTTTCATATTTTAAGAAAAAACTCGATATCTCAATAGCTGAAGCAATGGATGGTAGCTGATGACCACTAGACCAGTGCTAGCCATCAGTTATTTTGAAAAGGCTAATGTGGTCTACTGAAAACTGTTTTGCACATTCTATCTTGTACAATAAACTAAAGAATACGCGTTTGTATTCGTGTTCGCTATATTGATATATAAATTTTAAATGTCAAACATATTTCATAGAAGTTATGTTAGAAAACTGAAATTCCCTTATAATATTGATCATATATATAAAGCTATTTTATTAACGCATTTCATTACACATTATAAGGTGATTTTACTTGCCTCAATTTTGTATCACCATTAAACTTTTTAGCGTCCCATGCTTTTTTTATAGTCATAAAAAAGGGAGTGATAAAAAATCTCTATCTTTCATTTTTTAGTTCACTAAAATGTATTGATACGAAAATTGATCCACTACGCCGTGACGACCGTCTTAATTAATTTGGAATTAACGTACTTGCCTTGTCATCTTCTTCTCTCCAAGTTCTTTTATTCGATACCCGTGTCGATGGTATTCTTTGGAAAAATTTAATCCACCAATAAATCTTCATTTAAGAAACTTTACCTTATAATTAATTAGCATGAGAGCTTAGACAAGTAAAAAAAAAAGGAAATTACTTTGTGTGGTCATGATTTTTTATGCATAAATAGTAGAGTTAGAGAGTAAAGTAAAGGTGGAAAACTCCAGCCTTCTATCTTTTATAATTTGCTTAGAGAAATAGAGTTATCTTCACTTTACGCTTTACTGCGGGACTGTGCTGTGACCAATTTGGCCCATTTTCGATACCAACCCGCGTGCAGAAACTTCCAATGTTCCAATGGACAGACGGATAAACACGATTTAATCGATTCAGAATTTCGCGCTGGTCAAGGATAAATACATTTTATAGCGTCTCTGAAGTGTTGCAAACATTCGGGCTTTGCAAACATGATGACAAAATGACTATATCCTCATTCTTCGGTGGGAGATATAAAAATACAAAATTTATGAATAATTCTTGTACGAAAAAAGACTTCTGTGCAAGACAAACCTAAACTTGCAGACCAAGAAAATAATTTTTTGCGTTATGTAATCTTTCAAAAATGTCTACGTCATTTTGCATTCACATTAATAATTGGTTTGATTGTTTTTTCAATCCAAATAGCGACAATCGTGCAAATTAAAGATCATTTCTCGGCTTGCTTTCGCTGGAGACGAACGGACGCATCCGAATTTGCATCGTTTTTAAGTCTAAAATTTTTTGCAATTTTCACTGCAAGCCAACCTAATCATTTTCGTACCTTCAGTTGACTTTTTTTACGAGTTTAACCCCATTCATCGAAGTCTTCACCCTTTGACATACACTGAAGAACAGCTTGTTAGCAATTGAAATTTATACTGTACAAGCATCAATATGTGGGCTATGTATACTTTATATTTCAGGAGAATTGAACCCGGCAGGTGCGTTTTATGAAGCAATAAACCTCAGTTTACAGTATTTAGTAATACACCTAATACTTAAAGACATAGTAATAGAAAGTCACATTCGGCTTGAGCCGAATCTACATATATATATATATATATATGTCAAATCAATTTTTGTATCAATCACTGAAGGACGTACTTACACTTCGCTGCATATTTAAACTGATCATTATTGCTTTCTAATGTCAAGGAGGACAAAGAGAACTTTTGCTTTCATGGTAAATCAAAAACACTGCGACGAGCGGTTTCAAACGAGATAATATAGTTTGCCCTTCGAAATTCAAGATTATTTTTATGATAGTATTTGGAAAACAAGATTTCGTTTTCTTTATACCTAGACCACCGAAAGATGTGAAGATGTTCGTTTTGTCAAAATGTTAAAAGGAACCTTTAGACTGTAGGGTTTGTTCGTCTTTTTATTAATTATATCAAGTTGTTTTAATTTTTTTCTAATAGACATAAAGCATCATAGATTTAAACATTTGTCTTTTTATATATTTATTTATTTTAATTGAAAATATTTTCCATTAAGTCGAACTTTTATTTGACCTCGCACTTGTACAGGATTTCCTCAAAAGTTTCTTTTCATTTTAGATTCATTTATTTATTTTTTTTTTATGACGATTCGCTCCTACTGAGTGAGTGATACGCCTTCACAACGGTTCACAAGATTTAATAACTTTTTATGAATAATTTATTTATACGTTTACGTATAATAGGTCGGTTTAAACTCGCGAATATTTCCTTAAAATTAATTTCTTCTTTATTATAATAGTGATTTCATTTACCTCCTGTCAGGTTCACCAATCTGTGGATGCCCATATGTATGTATGTATATGCTTTGCAAACCACATTTATTTGAGTTTCAAATGATTTTTGGTTTTTAAAAAGTAAAACTTGAAGATATTCCTGCAAACTGAAAAACGACAAGATTTAACAAACAAAAAGTTTGCAAAGTATAAACAAACAAACAGACCAAGCTTACAATCGATAGTAACGAGATTCAGTTGCAACCGAATTTATAGATTTTGTACACCTTTACTATGGACCAGCACTTTCTAGATATGCAGCTATATAAACGAAAAGTCTTATTGCGTAGTCAAGTTTTTATTTTATATATAAATTTTTATATTACATTTTGTCACTTTATGTGAGCAATATGCGCATAAGCAAATCATTGGCAAATTTGCATTGTAAAAAAAATTATTAACCTCCTCCCATACTATACTACATTTATACGTGATTGATTTTTTATGGCGAAAACTTTGTTGAAAATAAAAACGAAACGAGTAAGAAAATCTTACTCATATCCTTCACCTGCCCGTCAGTTAGTTGACGTGGACTTTATTTCCACGCAATTTTTGGGTAGGGTTGATAGACATCCGGTCTAAATTTTAGATCAATAAATGTCGTAGTTGCAAAGTTTGACTGCCGTAGAAATGCCTTTAACAGCCATGTTCACTAAGAATGTTAAGCCGAACAAGAATTCTTATACTTCACCATGCATCTGATGCGTACTCCTAAGTATTCCAATTCCAGTATTCAAATATAGGTAGTTCTGATATATGTTTGGCCTAAATTTGACATCAATCAATAGTTACTCTAGTTGTAAAGTTTGACTGTCGTAAAGGTGGCTTTGGTAGCTCTGTTCTCTAAGAATGTTAAGCCGAACAAGAATTTTTGTACTTTATACAGCATCTGATGCTTACTTCCAATGTGTATAGTCCAATGTGAATAATAAAACCAATACACGCTACCCCATCTACCGATGACAAAGACAATAAATGGAAAAGTAATCGCTTCTCGTTTACTTTCTCATCAAATATAATTTACGTGTAAAAGCTTAATGAAGTCATTAAATGAGTTAAAAATGATGAGAGAAAAGCTGTTTTTACTTTTCTCCAAGCAATCATCAGTGATGAAAAATTAGTAAACATCTTTTTTGGTGTTCTTCCAGTATGGTTGTGATCAAAACCACTTATCAAAAAGATGGAAAAATATGATCAAATCACTTCCAAAACTCTTACATTTATTCGCTAAATATCTAAGCTTGAGTTGTTGGAAAAAACGAAATAACAAATCCAATGCAATAAAAAATGTTCATATATATATACATACATATATATATACGAATAATCATATTAAATATTTTCCTCTAACGTACATGAAGTTATTGTTAGGAAACCGTAGAAACGCTTATAAAACTTGTATTTTTGTGTTTTATTTATATATCGAAGAATAGCAATTTGTAAGATTTCACTGCATGCACACTATACACTGGGGAATAATACGTATAAATATTTTAACATATAAACGCAATTTAATACATATACACAGTACCTTAACGTTGCAGGCATGTCGGAAATCTATGGAAAAAGTCATTAGCACACAATTTTTGAGTGTTCATAACACTTTATAAATCTGTTTACAAACAGCTCCCTGGAGAAAGCTTGAACTTGTCGATTTCGTTATTGTTTTCGTTTGTACATGTATTCTATAACAGGGTTCTTAACCGCAAACGCAAAAAGACGCTTTAGCTTTACCGCACAGAGGAAACCAACGATTTATCATTAAAACAATTACAGTCATTTGGCAGACAACCATAACATTGATGTTATCGTTAGTAAGGTGCAATGCGAAAATCGTCTCTGATATTCTGATTATTAATAATTGTCCTAAAAGGAAGCGTAACATTTACTCTATTTATTAATAATTAAAACTTAGCACGTAGTCGCTTCTCGGATTTACATGATTTCTACATACCGTAGAATCAAAAATATTTATGGAATCATTAAAATTTTACTACATTCTCTAAATGTGAACGCACCCCGAAATGAATTGGCAAAGTGGTGTGCCCTATTATTGTAATGGTAGCTAAAGCCCTACTTGGCATTAACGTTTCCATTTCTAACTATATCCTACTCTCTTATTTACACCATTTGATAGTGCAACTAACATAGCTCTTGATGAATTGTCTTGAAAATATTAGATAGACTTCTCGGTCTCTTAGACAGCCTTCTTGCATGTATATACAATGACGATGGCTTAAAGGCTGAAGATGAACAACAGCAATGATAGTGCGCCATAAAATGGGGGTGCGTTTGATTCGAAAGTTTATCTGTGTAGGTGAAGATTACTGATTGCTGATCGGTGCACCAATACGGTCCCCAACTACCCGAAGCCCACCTATAATCATTAAAATTTATTGTTTAGTGCACAAATTTAAACCCAACTCGACATTTAATAGTCTCATGCTGTTAAACGCTTATTGCTTCTGCACTAAGAGCTAAAAACTATTTATGTCAACTAAGTATCTTCTTGTTGGTAAGCAAATTTATAATCATCCATTAACCTGTTTTTCTTTACATTTACTTCACCGGCTACCATAGTAATAAGCTTTGCTCTGTTTTGTATTTAAGAAAACTAAGTTTCTGAAAAATGCATTAATTACTTAGTTAAGTGTAGGATTAAAGGGAGGAAATACAAGGCTGTGATGAATTAAATAATAAAATAAATACCTACTCGCCTTTTTTCTGAATCGCTTAAGTTTCGTTAATTATTAATCGAATACTCTATCGACGTTCTAGTACAAAGAAAATTATCTACAAATTATGTGAAAATACACCGATAAACGCTTATGCATACTCTTTGAGAATCTCTTCGCAATTTAGTTTTTAAAAATGAATTCATGTTTATTTTTCAGCTTGGCACGTTGGTACCGATTGCCACACCAGCCCCACCGACCACCATAGCACCACCTATACGCATTGATATACAGTCGTCGAATTTATTAAACAATTTACCGCCATTACTCAATACGCCAACGGTAAGTAATATGAACACTGTTTCTTTTTTTTATACTGTCGTACAAGCATCTACGCATATGCACAGGCACAATAATATATCGTTACAAGGATAAAACGGGAAAACATTCAGACATTACGTATGAACTCTAATGAAGCCATACAAACTCACACGATATGGTTAAACGTACGCAAAACCACATACCCGGACAAAAATTATATATACACGAGCGTATATTTCTCTTATAGTTCATATAATTTTATTTATTTATTTATTTTTTTTTTTTTTGCTTCATTTTTTTAGTTCATTTAAAACATATTTTTTTATGAAATTTTATTGCTGCAATTTATTTTATTTATTGATTTCATTTTTATAGACTTTCTTAAAAAAAAAAAATGAAATAATAAATAAATAATAACCATAATAATAATAATAATACAAATTCTGCTAACATTCGTGCACCTATCTACGCATATACACACACAAAAATATTTTTCGGATTTTCTTTTTTTTGTTGGGCTTTTTTGAATTAATTTCTCCGTTATGTACTGTTATTGTATTGCTTTTGTTCTATACGCACACACACACACACACACACACACACACACACATGAGTATGTACTTCTTTTTCTGTTATTTTATGTTGGGAAAAAATTAAAAATAAACCTTTTTTTCTTCCTTTTTATGAAAGTGAAAGGTAGCCGAAATGAGTGAAAATAAAAAACGAAAGAATCTTTTCATACATATACATATATTTCGTTTGTACATAACCAACTCGAACTCTATAAAGTAAAAGCATCGCATAAACAATGCATACTATTTATTATTATATTATGCAGGGAAAAATTGTTTTATTAAATAACTTCAGTCCATTTATGTACATTGCATACATACGTATGTACACAGAGAATGGATTCTGATTTATTAATTTATTTTTTTACCAATCATCCGAGAATGGTGACGATTCTTTTTTTTTTTTAATTTTTTTTTATTTTATCATTTCTTTAAATACGCATCAAAAACTCTTCTTAGGGGCTTTGCTTGCTCGTATTTATTTTTTCAAAAGATTTCAACTTCAAACTCTAATTCTACTACCAAATTCTTTGCAAAGTATGTAAATTTTTTTATTACGCTCGCCTTGACTCTTGCATCTTTCCAAATATGTGCCCATAACTATTTAAAATCGTTGTTAATCTTTCCGTAACTAAAAATTGTAATCTCTTATACGAAAATTGAAGTCAAGTCATGTAGTTCAGTTCATGCCAGCCACCTTGGCAATAACATAAAGAATATCAATAACTTGAGCTTATCAATAATATGCTTTTCCCCGAAAATACTAGACTCAAATAATACAATGAACCTCTTTCACTAGTAGTTCCCCAAAGATTAAGCATTGTGACCCGTTGCCAAAACGTGGACATTTTTGGATCAAACACATTTTTGTTGGTTGTCTGTAATCAAAGTTGAATTAACTTTCAACCGAACTTATCAATAAGAGATAGTTGAAATTGAGCGTAAATAAATATCAAAAACCTGCCAACCTTCTGTAGAAAAATTACAAAAATATTTAATAAGAAAACCGTGAAACCATACGTCTTTGTAAGGTAGTGGTTAGGCTAAATTCACCGCTTATACCATTAATTGTTACAGATTCTGCTATAGCCCGTTATGTAGTCTCCGAAAATTACTCTATCTCTCTAACAAATCACAAAATGTATTTTGTTATTTGAATTGATTTAGATGTGCAGCTGAATGCCTGTAACTTTCCCATTTTGCTCGCAGAAAATGATTACTAAAGCTATTATGAAGCATGGTGATTACGTTAGTAATCCTTCAGTCGAATTATGTGCTACATGTACTTACGTTATAACCTCTTTTGTACATGACAATTACATATCTCGTAGTCATGTAATCACGTTGTCAGTGGCTTTATACTTACAATAATGATAATCCGTCTGAGTGGCCGAGTAAGCAAAGGGTCTCGACTAACAACTCAATGGTCGTGGATGAAAATCTCAAATGCGACAGAGTTTTCAATAAAGCCGACAGCCTCAGATATTAGTTCTTTAAGACTTTAGCCTTTGAATTTATTTCTATCTGTAATAAAAATTTCTAACTCTAATAAAAATAATAATAAAATATAAACATTAAAAGTAAATAATTAAAGTCATCATGCATAGAATGTTTAGTTGAGCAGGATTTTTTAGAATTTGCACAGACTTTCTATGATATCCTTCAATTGCAATAATAAGGTCTGTTCTGACCCAATTTGTGGCCGAATGCAGGCACTTTTAATAACCACAATTAAATACAACAACAAATATTTGTATACTATATATATATACACATATTAGTTTGGCTGGAAAGTTCTGTTGTATTTGCCGTGTTTTATTTAAATTCATATTATTCGCTGCCATTTTATTCGCTCTACAGTTCGAAACTAGCTGATGAACGGTGTTAAAAGTAATTATCTTATATCTCATGAAAGGTACGTTTAATAATAACATCTGTACGTGACGTATTATAACTATTTGTTGAGCTGGTCTGAAATATGACCCGTAGATAGTAAAATACAACAGAACTTTCCCGCCATCCTATTATTTATATAGGTGAATATATTCAAACTTATAGGTCCACATATATCAATTCGCCTTTTTTTATGCATTTGCGATTGTTCTAGAGCACGAAAAGGCTGAGCGAATCAAGCAGAAAAAAAGGAAAAAATAACAACAGAAGACATGAATTAATACAAGACAAATTCAACGAGTGAAATTTGTTAGCTTTCTCTTATTTTTTACCCGTTACTAAAGCGACTGTTTGATCCATTTGAAAATGTGCGACAAAGAGCTTACAAAGTATACATTACCTTTGCCTTTACCTGTTTTGTGTAGGCAAAATTTGTAGCACTAAAAAAAATGGTAAGAGAGTAAAAAATTTTGAATAAAAGATGTCGAAACGCTGCAGAACGCCACGATCCACCACTACTTTGCTTCATGCAATTCATTCATACACCGACTTTTCAATAGAAACATTGGAAATGATCGTAAAATTGATCCGATCATGTTCGTTTCCAATAGGGTCCGCTGGTAGGCCAAAAAACGTCGGTGTACCAAATTTCTTCAATATATTTCAAAAAGTTCCACTTGTATGTTGAATACAAAAATACAAGGCGATCAGACGGACAGACAAGTTGCGATCGGTTCAGAAAGTGATTCCGGGTCGATGGGTAAAATAAAAGGCATGAATATCTCACGTTATTCTGGGCGTTGTATACATCCACACAAACCTAATACACCCTTATAATGGATATGAAGTGAGATATAAAAGAAGGGAAATGTGAACTGCCATTTAAAAAATGCTAAGAAACATGAATTACTTTAAAAATATTCAAACCTAGATGGTGGGTATCTGAAATTCACAGCGAAACAAATAAAGGAAAGAAAAGAAGAAATTCCTTTAGTTAGATTTTATTTTCTTGTTTCCTTCTTTCTTTTCTTCAAACACATCTGTGTTTTTCATAAAAAGTTTAAATTTAATTTTCTTTTTTGTCCTCTTTTGCATTTCAAGCGGAAATAATTGTCATACTTATATTAATGTTAGCGTTTCGCACTGTCTTCGCAACTCTGCGAGAAGAACGAGACTGTATTTTTATTAAATAAATCTTTTTTACTTAAAGGACTTGAAAAAGAAACACTAAATCAAGCCACTGGTACAAAGATGACTGAATGGCTTAAGGCAAAGTCTTTGCACAACCGTTACAAATTATTTTATTTATGTACTTTAGGATCTCTTAATACTCTCTCTAAAGAATTTCCCTTACATTTTGAAACCATTTACCTAATTTAATTAAATATCTCTTATCACATATTAAAAAAAAGAAAAGAAAAAAGGAAAAGTCAAAGAGAAAGGTTTAAGTGTTCTTTTCTTTTTTTTCTTTGTTTTGATACTGCATTTAACGGACAAGAGGAAGAATAAAGAACAATTTAAAGTCATTTCACTATTGGTTTTTTTTTTTTTCTTCATATGCTTTTTAAATTGAAACGTACACTGAAATATTCATCAAACTTAACTCGAATTCATGACAATTTAATATGTTACTCTTGTACTGCCCACCTCTAGAGGCAGAGAAAATCTTAACTTTTATGCGCTTCGTTTTGAACCCTTAATCGTAGTATTTAAAAATCCAAAAAAGTATACTAAAGCTAAATGGAATTACGTGAAACATAAAATTAATTATGTTTACCTGTCTGTCTGTCTGTCTGTCTGTTTGTCTGCCCGTTGCTTAATTGATTGCATTTTCCTATGGCTATTTGACCTGAAATAAATGATTGAATCTGTTGCGGTTAAAACAATAATTAATAAAATCCAAAGGTCCAAACTCGAAGCCTCTATGCTCTATGCGGTGGGTAAACATAATTTGCTTGAAGCGAATATAATTTTTTTATCTGTTTTAAAAGTAATTAAACAATCAAAGATATTTCCCTTGAAACCCTAGTTTACAACAGCGCCGGAATACGAAACGGTAATTATTTTTAATAATCTATTTTCGCATGAACGTAATAATACGTAATAATATTACAACAAACATAAAAGTTGATCCTTTATAATATATTATTAAACATTTTTGCACGTTACTACGTTATATAAAAAAAAAATAAATAAATAAAAATACAAATAAAAATATAACATAAACTAGACTCTCCAGAAATGTTTCAATTTTGTTTATATAGCAATAAATTATAATAATAGCAATGCGTTATTTAGACGGACGGTTGAGGACTAATTATTAAGAACGTTAGAAAAATATTGCCAATCGTCTAAACCTGAAAATTAACAATAATTGCATTTTATTGTATTCGATTATTTTGAATAAAACATCCACGATCTACTTTCTTTTTCTCTAAAAGTTAACACTGTTCTTATATAGCAAGAGAGACAACTAAATGAGAGGATGTTCCAATATTTTTTCACAAAATCTCAACTAGGAAATTTTCCTCGCTTAAAGTTAGCCAACTGTACTTAGCCAGCATTTTTGTCTTTGCTAAAAGGTGGGTTATCTTCATATTGTCCGTGAAATGTTTATGGACTTTTTGTGTTTCTATTCGGTTATCGATAACAGTAATAACCCTGTCGCCTAACTGCTTGCTCTTTTCTTCTCATTATTTGTAAGGGCAAAGAATCTGTTCATAGTTTCTTGATATGAAGTCGCATTCACTTAAACGTTTCCAAAGCAGAAGCATATACAATTCTGTATTTATGAGTGAATAAGCGCTATGCTGTGCATATAGGAAAGAAACCAAACAGAGTAAATAGATAAGAAAATATGTTTTTTCTTTGATATTCAATAAATTTCAATGAACAAATTACAGAATATTCTGGGATATATTTTAGGGAGCCAGTCTTACGAACACGCCATGCAAAATAGCTCTTAAAAGAAATTGCAGAAATATGTCAAATATGTGTAAGCAAATAAAGTTAATAACTATATGTATATATATATAATAAGTAAATTAGATAAAGACAAATTATTCCTACAACAAAATTTTTCCAATAATAAAAGATTTGTGCATATTTCTTGATATGAAAAACACTTCATTGAAATTTATTCAAGCATTTGGCGAACAAAAAATTTCGTAGTTTTCAATAGCAAATAAACGATGAAAGGAAAACAAATCATATTTCCTCTCTACGTACTGTTTAGTTTCTTCCGGACATATCATAGCGCACAGAATTGTATATGCTCGTCCTTTGCAAATGTTAGATCATACCATGAAACTATTAACGACATTTCTTCCCATACAAACAATGAAAATAAAAGATCAAGCAATCCAATGGCTGTTGGTTGAGAGCCTTACTGCTGTTATTGATAACAGGAGAACAAAAAAAGTTGGTAAAAATTTCCTAATTCGAGTTTTGAAAAAAATGTTGGAACACCTTGCGAATTAGTTGCTTCGGATAAAATCAGTTTAGGAAAATATCAATTAATTCCTCCTTTGCAAGTCACTTTCGTTATTAGACAATTTAGTTTTTGTGTGTCATGTGTGTCTTATCTTCAAAACAAAAGCTTGGGTAAAGAAAATTCTATTTCTTTTCAATATCTGTTGTCTTACCATGGCTGCCACCAATGATGCATGTTGTACAACATTCTTTTAAGCAAATGTAGTTTTCTTTACTTTACAACTACAGTATACACTGTTTTCTTCGATAATGCGTCTTAAACGTGACTGACTTGACTGCGTGATCACATCTCGTACTTTTGAAAAATCCCTCTGAAATATGACCAAAGCCAATGTATGTTTATTTCTTTTAATGTAGTTGTTTCTTGAAAGTTTTTCACGAGGGATCTTTCTTTGTTTTTTGTGTAGACTACTCAGTAGATTAAATTTTACTCAATGTTCTAGCCAGATAAGGTCAGATACATTTCGAGCATTTTCATCATCTGAAAATGTTGTTTTTCTAAAGCGTGACGTGTTATCAAACGAGTCCTTATCTAAATTATTGAACTATTGAACATAATTGGAAGCAGTTGCATCGTCTCCAAGTGCTTTGTAAAATATTTCGTATAATTTTGATTGATGTTTTAGAGTTGTGTTTGAACTCTTACAACAAACAATAATCAATTTTCTGTCAGTCATGTTACGTAAAAAAGAAAAGAAGGAATAGAGAAATATTTCATATAAAAATGATTAATTGAAGTAAATGTTAGAAAGAATTTATTTACTACAAGTCAATCCAATGTGACAATCCTAAGTCATTGACACATTTCAGGAAATTTGAATAACACAAAAAATGGGAAGAAAAATTATTTTTATATTAGAATTCTCGAAGGAAGACACACAATGTTCAATAATAATTTTCATTTAAAATATATACATAACCTCAAAGTGCATGACAATCAAAATTTACAGTTCTTTTCATTTGAATTCAGTTTAAGTTACTTCGTTGCGTTACGAATGCCAAATAAATTAGATATCGCATAAATAAAAAAGAAGGAACTTCCTCCCTCTCTACTGGATATTAGCTCGTAAATGGATCTTTGGCCCTATTAAACATTCTTTCGCCAGTGAATAGTCTGACAAGAAAATGAACGGTTATTAGCCTTAACTGCTGCTGTCTTTGGAATGAAATGAGTGAACCAAATTAATTAATTTATAACGTCCCTAAGACTATATATATATTTTTATGCCGTTTAATGGATGCACAAATAAAATCTACATGCATAGAATAAAAATCTTAAACCTACATACAATCTAGTTATTATTATTATGATAAACAGTGGGGCAGCATATCATAAATCACAAATGTGCAAAAATAAGCCTCCGTCCATCTGGCGCTTACCCTCAGGTTAAAGTCACCATTACGATAATTGCCTTTAGAAGAGCAAACATGGTCTCAAGCTGTTTTGTCACTTTCCTTACGTAAAGTCAAAAAAAATTAGTAAAACCATTTTATGAGTCTAACCGCATTAATCACCGAAATATCGATAACTTGTGACTATCATATTTTTAAAACGGGTTCCTTCGAAATTCTTGATCATACCCTTTCAAGCTTGAAAATTGAGTCTTCGATTGTTATTAATGAAAACTCCATATCAAGTTCAATAAGAAGCTAAGAGTGAACAAATGTTTGTTCACGAAGCTTGCACTACATATATACAAATTTTATTTTGAATTCTTACCTATGAAAACTTCTTATGATGATTATAAACGATATAGATTTATGATCGATATATGCGGCGTGGGAATAAATGTTTATTCCAGCTTGTGGTTGGAGTTAAAAGATTCGCCCCAAACCCCAAGTGTAATTTCCAAGTTGTCTTTGTGTTTTTCTTACTCTATTCTTACTCTTACATTGTTATGCTAACAAAAATTTTATGTAGAATTCAGTGTAAAGTGTTTTCTTTACCCATCCATGCAATACGCGCCGATATTCTGCAAGAGAGATGATATAACCAATCTATGCATGTTTCACATGTGTACATACTTTAAACTCATTCTCAATAAATTGAATTATTTTCTTTGATGCCGTTGATTGTTGTAGTTATGTACGGCATGTGACATGGTAACGTTTCACTTTTTTTGTTTTTATATATTTATTTCGTTATTTTGTTAAATTCACTGGCTGCCACATGTACACATCAAGTGTCAATATTCCCGTAAACGCATTTCCATCACTACATTCGAAACGGCTGTTATTATTTGTATGTCGTTCTTATCCAAATGACTCTTTGTTGTTAATCATGTTCTAAAAAGTTGCAAAAAGCACTCGCTTCTCACGCGAAATTTTCAATTCGTATTCGTAATGATTTTAAGAATTTGAAATTTCATCAGAATCGGTATCTACTCAGCTTGTTATTCCAATACCTTTGCATTTGTTTTAATTTCTTTTAAAATTCAATTTTAGCAAAATCTTTTATGTAATACCTCCTAAAATTCGCTCGGAAGAAATCGTCAAAAATTGTTTATCAACACTCATGGCATTCATGTCAAGCATAACTGCTTGCCCTGAAACTAAATTACAAGTGTTACAATCCTTCCAATAAAGTAATAATTCATCGAATTGTGGAAGCATACGAAACCTCGTATATACTTTATTATCTACTTTTGTCGATAAGAAGCATAATTACGCGAATTGAAAATATTAGCGAATATATTTCTAAGCGACCCTAATGCGTCGATTATGCAGGGTTTGCTATGGCGGCGTCTATTACTATCGTGTTATTCTAATTTTTAACATATTAAGACGATGCAAGAAGACGCATTGCCAGCGAAAGAATCAATAAACAAAGTTGAGTCGGATGTGTCTCTAATACTTCTTAAGAAACGAAAGCCTATCTTGCATAGGAACATTTTAACATAAGTTTGTGAATGCATTAGCATTGATAAGAAGACATATATAATACGATATAAGTGTTGATAGAAAAATAAAAACACATATACAAAGCATACTTGACGTAGGCATCGGCTGACAATTGGAATTAAAAAACAAAAGCATGCTTTATTAGCTTAAAATTCACTCTATCTTTTTACCTTTAGAATATTTAGTGAAAATTTGGAAACATTTCTCCAAAAAGCATGCGCTTTTTCGACTTACTAGTCAACATTAACGTGCGCGCAAGCGTAGAAGGAAATTGCGAGGAGATATCTCCAATGGATATAAATGAAAATAAATCGCTGCTACTTCATGTACTTCATGTTCAGATGAAACTAAAATTTGTTTTTGTTTTTTTTTTTTTGCAAACGTTCTCCAGACTTACATTTCAATAACACCAGATAGCAAAGGCCACATCATCGTCCTATGTTATCAGAAAGCGCATAACACAAGCGAATTTTTCATATAAAAATGTTTCACTTATTTCGCAAATAAAATAAAATGCATTTTTATTAACAAAATTATTGAAATACTTTCTCTGCAACTATTCACAACTCGTGATTTTCAGCGAGTTACTTAAAAAAAAAAAAAAAATAATAATAAAAGCGCACTCACCCACCCTCTCTAGAAAAAAAAATAAATTGTATACTTTTATAGTTAAAAATTAGTTCTTTATGTATAAAAAAAAAAAAAAAATAAAAAAAATTAAATCTTTTTTCTCAAACACTTTAGTAAAAAGTCCATAAATTTCAATTTACATACGACGGGGACACAAATAAAAAATCCAATGAAAGAGTTGGAGTATACGGGCGGACGGTTAAACAAAATGAGTGATTTTTAACGATTAACTTTCCAAATTCCACACACAGTCAAAAGATAAATATGCCAACAAAACATGCTCGGCGAAATGAAGAGAAAGAAATAAAAAAACAACTTCGCAAACAAAATAGGAAAAATAACAAGAAAACATAATAGTTGCATGGAGGCTTGCAGCGAATCTTTAGGACACTTATTAACGTAATGGTTCTAAGCAACAATAAATTCATAGATTAGATCTAAGAGAAATGCATCAAGCGGCAAACATACAGATGAATTCGGATTTTAAATGCGTTGCATAAATGCGGCTTCTGAAGATTATTTTCGCTCGTTACATATGCAATGATAAAGTGTGATGGCGAACGTAAAAGTAGTAACTAAAGCTTATGCATATGTGCTTATAAATCGCAGGACATGTGAATAAACTAAATAACGAGTTAAATAAACGATAACAACGAAAAATAACTACGAAAACTATACACATATATATTCTTTATTTTTATAACTTTTTATTAGGTTAAGACGAATTTTAGACCATTCGCCCTCACTAAATATCTAAAAATCGTGTGATGTACTTTCCTGTAAAATTACAATTTTTCGAGAATGTTTTAGTCTCTTAAGCATGGGGTGGGGGGTGGGGGTTCCATTCATAAATGGATTAAATCCGGTTTTCTGATCTGAGTGAGCGACGACTCACCTTTGGATTATTTATCAAATCCGTGATCTTGAAAATTCCGGTAGCAGAGGGACAGATGAACTACGGACAGAAAGATTGATCGAAATATGCTAGAACCGATTCAGAAGAAGCAATAAAACCGATTGAACCGAGGATAACAAGTAAGAGAAACGATAATACATATATAGATCTATGAAAGAAGTAAGGACAAGGCCATGTATGAAATACAAATGTTGTTCGATACCTATCTATGCATGCTGCCAGCGGTATGTCGAAATTAGCATACTCGCTTCGTTTGCTAATGGACATAAAAACTCTAGATTGTCGTAAAAGCCAAAGATCCATTTACAAATTATATACATATATGTATATGTATGTATATATATATATATATATATATATATATATATATATATATTTGTATTTATATACATTTATATACATGTAGATACATACCTAGGCGCGTACTTATGTGTATATGAATGTATGTATGTATGTATGTATGCTTGTATGGATGTGTGTGCTTGTACGTATTTACATATCATATAGAATGTATCTTATTTTTAAAATTTTTTAAATTGTTCTCAATTTTACGTTTTTTATTATTATTTTTTTGTTTTTTCTTTTTTTTTGTGCTTTTTTGAACAGCAAGGCTAACAGCCACACGGAGCAAAAAAAAAAAAATATCACAAATAATAGCAATTATTTTTTCATAGAGCCTCAATTTAATGTGAAAAAATTCTTTGTATATATACGTTTATATAAAAATTTCAACATGACTTTCCTGCCTTTGAAATGAAAAAAATGAACGTTCGGGTACTTTTAGGACAATTGTTCTGTTATTGTTGTTGTAATTGTTTTATTAACATATACTTACGCGTATACAATAATAATATAGAGAGAACAAATTTTTGGCGAACAAAGCGCAATTATGGCTTGAATTTAACCGGAAATGTACGAAACAAAAAAAACCAAAAATGGATAGACAAGAAAAAGGGAAGAAAAAACCAATTAATACATTTTTCCTTTTATTTGTTTCCTTTTGAATCAATGATATTTGGGAATGGCAATGATAATGATGATGATGATGATGATGATGATGATGATGATAGTGACTATAGTGACGATAATGACATTCAATGGTTAAAGGAGACATTTGGCTATCTGAGGATTTTTATTTGGTTTTCCGTTTGCTGGTTGCACGCAGCAAAAAATGGTACGATATAAAAATCAATTAAGCTTTCTGCGTTGTACGCTGAAGTATGTGATTTTTTAACATTTGAATGCAAATTTCATTGATAATAAAAGAAGCTATCATCACAAGTTTTCTCTAAAGTATGTATTTGGATCAGATGGGCCCATTTTGTGTACTCACTCCAAATTGTAAGTGACCCTACGAAAGGCAAAGCCTTATATGGCAAATGGGTCGATTTTTGAATATTTCGCAATTTGATACAAAAGAGCTCCCTACTAAATTTGGACCCCGTAGGTCTATTTTTACGACTCAACGCAGCATAATGATGATCATAAGACAAAAGTCTCTCATAATTTTTAAACTCAATGATCAAAATCAATATTAGTCGATATTATTACTACTACATAAAAATCATTTATACAGAATCTGCAACACGTAGATCTTTTGCTTGAAATCCACATCATGAAATATATATATTTTTAGACGAAAGTAGAATATAACATTTAGTATGCTATGGCGAAAATAGGTAAAAAATAATAAGATTATTGCCAAGAATATCAATACAGTTAAATTTGGCTTATGTCAGGTTATATTTTGTACTCTCTCTCTCTGTCGTAAGTAAAGCCTTCCACGAAAACTATTCCAGGTATAGTTTTTGTTATTATGTCAAAAAAATAGATGAAGAATAGTGTTAGGTAAAGTGGTATATAGTACTCAATGGACGGCCTTGTCCAACTATAATTTTAGTACTTGTCAAATCTGATTAATCTGATCTTTCAATATATGATTCGAATAGAGATTAAAAATGCAATCGAATCATTGTAGCGTGCATATAATTATATCTCAACACTTTTATCTAGAAATTAATGTGGATGATAATTCTGTATAACAGTTCTATTTCAAAATAATTCACTTCGTTTGAATTGGAAGTCTTCCAAAATACGTCATTGTCGCAAATTTCATTGAATTATTTTGATAATTACGATCTCAAAATTGAACACAAATTACATAAATAGAAATCAGAGAGACATGCGGACAGAAATACCTGCTTCGTTACGTTAGAAACTTATTCTAAATTGTTTGATATAACAAAAATTGCATCTATTCCAAGTCGTTCCTTGCTGTTGCATACATCCGCATTTCGTAAATAGTGCCCAATATTCCCCAATATTAAAACAATATTAAAACGCCCAATGCCCAATATTAAAACAAACAAATGAAAACAAAACCCAGCTACGACAGATTTCTTTTCATAATTACAGCGACTTTAGCTTTTGCTTTCTATTTAAAAAAAACAAAACAAACGCGTGCACACTATACGCCCGATAACTTTTCGATCGTTTGTAAAATTCCTAAAGATATATCAAATTATTTGTCTCAAATTTTTTTAAATTAATTTATTGCTTTTTGTGTATCGATCGTGTGAAATTTTTATAACGCTATTTGATTGTTGCACTCTTTGACTACCTACACCGTTAATGTTGTTTGCTTATAATCTAAGCTTCTTTAAATATTCTTATAACCATCACCGAAGGATGAGGTGTACGTTGGATTTGTCGAAACGTTTGTAACACCCACAAAGAGGGTTCAGAGACCCCACAAAGTATATGTATGTGCTTGATCAGCATCAAATTCTGAATTGACTTGAGCATTTCCGTCTGTCCGTCTATGCAAAGTTTGATGTAAGCCGGAACATGCATTACCATGTAAACTGAGAACATTTCTGTTCTTCAATAGGATTAAAAAGATGTTTTTCGCTTATTACTCAGAAATTACAGCGCATTGATCTATAAAAATAGGAATGTATATTATGTTATACTTGTACAACAATGGGCAAAATTGACCATGCCTAGCCAATATTCTAGCGACCCAAACCGATGAGATGACACGTTTTTTGCTTGGTATAAGAGATTCGATCACTATAACAACGATATGAGTTACGATTGAAATTTCGAGTTAGAAGAAAAATGAAAAACAGTTTCTCATTAAGACTAGCAAGAAGAGATCATTGATGTATGCGATACACGATATATAAAAAAAAAAAAAAAAACTTTTCTCAATAACAACGGCAGCTTGAAGCAATGTGTACAAGTTATCTGAATGCTCTTAACTGCTCTAGAAGTATTTATCATTAAAAAGTACTTTAACGGAAGACTTCTTATGAACCATTCAAACAAATAATGTATTCAATTACGAATCTCCTTTTTGTAAATAAGTTTTATATTTTATTATTTTTTATAATAAAGAATTTTTCAATAAATCAAAACAACAACAAACAATGGTTATAAACTAAATTTGTTGTTTCATCAAGAATTCTTGGTGGTACACATCAGACTACTTGGAAAGTACGCATACTATTGACTAGAGTAATATTTTAAATTGTTTTAAGCGCGCTACGCTCTGTGCATATCCTTATGCACACACACCAAAATGTCAAATTTTCTACATATATCAGATATAAAGTTGACACTCATTTACAATATTAGTATAGAATATTAGGTTAAAACTTGAAGCAGACATTTATCGGAATGATTTAAAACTTAATTTCAAAAATGATGTTATCTCATACAAGAAAAACCTCTAAGATTTAAAATATTTCGTTAAACACATCTGGCAAGTGTAACTAACAAGCTAGAGGATAACAAGAATTCACCCAACGCCACGTTGGACAGAACAGTGCGCAATGCTTAGCAAGCCCTTATTATTTCCACGTAAATTGCTTGCAAAGTAAACGATTCAAATAAAATACGAAATAAGTTACGCTCTCACACAAGCTCGCATGTGATTCAAATACGCTTCGATTGTAATATGATTCTTGCAATTATTTTCCATTTTCGTAAAATTTTTAAGTAAGCAAGAAAGGCTTTTTGTGTTGTTACTGTTCCTTTCTCGATAATTTCAATGTTACTCTTACACTCTACCTTCCTTCTTCCTGCCCATCACGAAGCGTTCAGAAATTAAGAAATGTATAGTACAGTGAGACTTTTTAAGAGTAGAGTAAACTTTTCAACTTTAAAAAAAACTTTAATTAGAAAATTAAAATTGAAATTCATCTCTTACACAATACATGCGTAGAACCGCACATGCACTGTATGCAAACAGACGTTCAGTAATCAAAGCAAGACAATGAAAAGGCTACGAAAATACATAACCTTTAAGTATATCATACTTGTTTACGCAAATTACACCATACAGCATATATCGATCGAAATCGCACTCATATTCCTTGTATGAGAAGAAGGAAAGTAAAACTTATAAATATGTATATATACATATGCACATATATCATGAAAGCCATGTGAGGTAAAATTTTACTTTGCTTGTTCACATAACAAGGAATATGGTTTTTATCGTAAGTAATATGTACGTACTTAAGTTTCTGATTGAGAATTTTTTGTTGCTATTACTTGATATTACGTTTAGTAGTGTTAACTACGAGCGTGGAAATTCATTAATGTTCGACTTGACGAATAGTTTGTCTATCTTTTGTATTAGCTAATGACATTATCATATATCGTTCAGTAATTTTCTACTCAAGTTTTTCTCTATTTATCAATGTGTAGCCCGAACACAATTTTATGCAATTAATTATTGCAAGCAACTTTTTGCACACACCAGCGAAACGTCAGTAGTACGAATTCGATGAACTCATGATAAGCCGACCGCCTGTCTATATTTTGTTGGCTATTTAATAACGAAAAGCTAAACTTTCTTGTTTAGGTTTTGGAAATCTCTAAAAAATCACTTACATATGCTTATAATTTCAGGGTAGTTACAATTTTTGTTACCCTATCCGACACGTACACTTACCACTCTAAGAAGTTCATTGTAATTCTGGTTTGTGTAAATCATCATAAACAATTTGCAACAAATTTTAAATCGGTTTATATCAACAAGGCCTCATAGATTGCTAATAAAAATACATAAAACTTTCCAATACCTTCCCCGGGCTATTCGGAATACGTGAGAGATTTTTCGAGGTGTCTATTTTAATTATGCTCATTCTAAAATTTGATTTATCAGTTGACTGGAGTATATATGTTAAGAGCTTCAGAGACGTCGTTTAACAGAGACAAATGCAAACAAAATGAAAAGCATAGCTGTTGGGGAGAAATCCCATTCATTTCTCATTTTGGATAACAGCAAAAAGTTTTCTTTAATATTCTCTTAAATCTTATGTAATGTAATATAACGCAAATTTATAATTTAATTGCGTGAATTTACAAACCACAAAATCTTATATAAAAGCATAACAAAATGTTTATTAACGCGTAAGACCCTATACTCATATGTTGTCATGCAAAGAATAAATAAAAAAAAAAAATAAAAAATAAAAAACGTAAAGCTCGTACACTTTAAACGCGCTCTATACTTCTTGGATAAAATCTTTACAGCCCATTAAGCGACGAAGACGACTTTTTAATTCTTGCATGGGTATGTTTTTTAACGCAAAGTGCATATGTTCCTAACAGCATATGTAAACGACATTTTATATAAAATATGTCGTATCCGTGATTTATTGCCGTAAGGAAAATGATTGACACTCGTATAGTAATCGTTTTTAGAAGGAAACAAACAAAAAATAAAAAAGTATCCAGTATAACATCAGACATTTTAAAAGCATGCTTTTAGGCTGAGTGTTTGTTTATGATAAATGTCATGTATTTACTTTTTATTTGTTTGGTAACCTTGTTAACATTAAGGACTCGACAAAAGAAAAACGCTTCTTATGTAAATATGAAAATTGAAAATGAAATCTATTCTTTTTTTTCTCTCTCTCTTTCTCTCGTTTTTCTTATAAAAATGAAAAAAAAAAAAAAATGACAATAACTAATGCCGCCAATTTTGTATTATATAAAATTATTTCTCATAAAAACTATTAGTGGTATCCACGTATGGTAAGTTTTCAATATTAGGTCCCAGTATTGATGATATTTTATATTAAAAGAAAAAAGAAAACAAGTGAATAATTCCAAAAGATTTTCTAAAGTATTTTGATATTTTTCTTTTTGTACATATTCTCTTTAGCTAAGGATAGCTGCGCTAAATGAGCCCTACATTGGGGACTTACAAGGTATACGTGGAGCTGATTTCGCTTGTTATCGTCAAGGTAGACGAGCCGGTTTGCTGGGCACCTTCAAAGCATTTCTATCATCAAGGTAATTTTTAAATGCTGCAATAATATATTAAAAAACTTCTTTAATAATAAATTTTAATAAGATAAATAAAAATTTTAACAAAAGTAAAAATTCATATTTTATTAATTTGACAGAGTAAATAACATTACGTTTTACGCTCCCTTTCGAGACATAAAAGCAACTTACAAGTGAAATTTTTTTTTTTCTTTTCAAAATAATGAGCAACTGCAGCAGCGACAACAAGAAGAAAACAAAAAAAAGAAAAAAAAACGGAAATTAAATATGAAAAACATATTCTCAACAGTGAAGTTTTTATAAAACACACGCTACCTTACAAAGTTGTTCTCTCTCGTTTATATTTTATTCAGTACCGGAAAGTATGCTAAATTTATCAATAGCTAAAGAACATTAAGAACTATATCTTTGTACGGAGTTCTGTTTGATTGAAACGGAATGACAGCTCATTGTTACATTTTTGTCACGTCTTAGAAATGATTAAGTATTAATTCTTCTTCTATCTCAGTGTTTTTTGGAAAAGTCCGGCGAATTCTTTTCTATTTTTTTTTTGCTTTTTTTTTTTAATAAAATAAAAAGTGTATGAAAGATATATAAGAAAATTCGACCAATGTCGTGTATAGTGCAAAATGAATTTCCACTTTTTCTTCCTTTTATTTATTTTTTTTAAACACCATTAAAACTTTAATGTATATACACAGGTGTAAAAATAAACATAATTAAATGAAATACTTACTAGAAAAGAGAAAATTTAGTCAAGCAAAACGTTTGTTTGTCAACGTTGCTGCAGTTGCTATTATAACTATTACTACCACTGCTAACACGAATACTACTACTACTAGTACTACTACAACTACTACTACTACTACTACTACTAGTACCAACCTAAGTGCATAAGCATCAACAGCAAGAGCAACTGCCATCGTTATCATCACCATCAACGTGTATGTATGCGCTGCACTACACCCATTTCCCATTTAAGAACAAACACCTAGAAACTGGCTGTTTATCCTAACAAGTGTTTACTCTGTGCGCAGCGTCACTAATTAAAAAAGATAAATTTTAAATTATATGTATATATATATATTTATTTATATATACATATATACATATTTACAGGATATTATATACAAAACAGCTAAAGAACATGTCATTTAAGTTCAACCATTGCTTACGAGTACAAGTGCAATGCGCGTTTTATTTTACACCATTCTATAGCGAACGTAGTGTAAGCTAAAATATGATGAAAGAAGTTTTCTTATTAAAATAAAGTTGAAAAGAAATTTGGTAAATGGTCTGCTCAAGCATGTGTACTTTGTTACTCACGCAGGGTTGTACCTTTTTTAACTGCAAGTTAAATGATACCAACAGAGACATAATGACTTTCAAAACTAAAGACACAATTTTAACTTACATTTGGTTTTTAATAAATGTTCATTTAGTTTCTAAATTTAAAAATTACGCTTGTCTATACATTGAATATAAATAGATTATGATTAGCTTAGAACATAGTTTAGAGATTTCATAATCATAGCGTGACTTTCTGATCCTTCGAATAGCTATTAAGGAGCTAAACAGCCTTAGCACACAGCAGAATAAGATAGCTGATCAAAAGACTAGCCAGACCACTTAAATAAAATCAAATCAATATTTTTATAAAAGTGAAAAATTTCTAAAGTTTTGCAAAAAATTTTTATCATAAATAATATGAAAAAACAAAAACTTTTCACATCAATTCTTATTCTTATTGGCAGTTTGAACAGTAGTTAAGCCTAGTCTATTACGCCATTATAATGATTTTTTTTTTTTAATGAATCTATGTATAAAGTGCGTTAGATAGAGTTCTGATACTGAAAGACAACATATTGTACCGTAAAGTTACAAGAACTCTTAATGTAACTGCTACAATGCACAAACCCTACACAAGTTCAAAGCTAGAGAATCTATAACCTTGATTGAGGGGCGGCACCAAACCGGCATAGAAAAGCGCTGACTTCGCCAATGATTAAAACGGCTACCGTTAATCGTCGGAAATTGTGCGAGCTAATTTGGGAAGAGCCAATGCATCTATGGCACCGAACCGCACTTTCATTTGTTTCGCTGAATTCATGATTTTCTCAATAGTTCCAAAGCAAAAGAACGACGTATTTGTAGCATAATATTTTGGTTAGAACCACAGAGATTATCTAACAAGCAATTATTAGAAATATAAATGTATTCTCCGTTACAAGCTTAATAGGCATTTTCAAAAAAACAATTGGTTGCACATAACCTAAGATGTATGATATAGAGACTAGAAATTTTTTGAAATTTTCTTCTTGAACCAAGCTTGAACTCAAAGGTTAGCCATATATAATGTTCATTATTAATATGGGATACGAACGTAACTCCTATGTTTTCAATTTTCTGCACTAAATTCAAACACGACGTTTAAGACCACTAAGTTACGTAACGTTAAGATAAAAATCTTTGGATCTTGGATGGCTTTTTAAGCGCACACAATAATCTGAAGCAAAAATTCCAACAGAAATAATCTTTTTTTTATTGTATTGTTATCATGAAATTCTGAAATAATATACCGGTAATGCGTATTTTTCAAATCATAAAGCATAGCATTATGCTATCGTGTTTACCTGTGTAAACAAAATGAAATTATTTTAAACTTAATGATCTTTTTTTAAACGACCAAATATACGGTCGAAACAAAAATTTCATACGTACAGCTGAGCATCGAAGACGAAGATTATGAGAGAGTGCTGATCCATATTAAACTTCTGCTAAGGTTTCATTTGAAAATAATTGTATTCAATTCTAAAAATGGCAGTGGTTATCGCCAACTGTGAAAGTAAATGAGCATCAGTTATATGATTGCTCGAAATACATGACGGATGATGGGAAAGACGTAGGATGTTTTTTGCCTTCTCATTTCATGCCCAATTCGTTATTGATCTTTTCATCTCCAAAAAAAAATTCGATTTAATCGGTTTTGGTTTGTCGCAAAATTAATGGATTTTGTGGAAAGACCAGATATGCACAGAAGGTTGTACAACTCAAATATATTTTGCATTAAACGTTTTGCCATTAAGTTGCCCATATATACTTATGGTTATCGATGAATGAATCCATATCGCGTTAAACTTTAGCACTCCCGATTGCAGTAAATTGATTATCATCTTCGTCAATCTTAATGAAATAATTTTTTGCTTTTTATTTTTCTAACATTCAAGAGTTGTTAGCCTTTAAATAGTCAGATTTTCGGACATATTAACGCACGAAATGAACAAAAAGAAAGGAAAAAGCCGTTTTAATCTAACTATCCAAGTAACCCCAATAACGAAAGCTTTTTATGGTTGTTCTTCTCACTTGGTTTTTTTTTTGGCGAAAGTCATAATCATTAAGAGCACCTGTTGGCTGGTGTGTTTATGTTGAACACCTTATTAAACGCAATAAAATTATTTATATATAAACTTTATACTCACTGCAGGGTAAAAGTACTTAATAAGAAAAATATTCAAAAAGAACTTTGGATTTAAGCAAGTCTTTTGTTAACCTCTTCTAGGAGAGACAACAGTTTCGTATATGGTGTTGATTAATATTTTATTAGGCTCTTAATAATTTACTTTTGCTTAACATTGTCCTCTGCATGTTTCCGAATAATATCTAAAAATATATCTTTATAGATCAAATTTTTCTGTACTTACGAGCAGAGATGCTCAAGTCAGATTCGCATCAACTCCTCTTATTCGAAATGGTTTCGATGTAAAATTTATTTTCGGGAGCTTTAGTTTTGTAGGAAAAAATAGATCTATAGATAGCGAGCATTCAAAATGAAAGGGGTCGACCTAAACTTTTTTCATGCCCTTCCATTTTATAAATGTTTTTCTTAATCAAAAGTTATTAACAACAACGCGACAAAATAAAAACAACACAAAGTGACAGCATAACAATCACCATATAGAGTGCGCAGAAAATGTTTCCGTTGGCTTTCTTCACTTTTCAGCAAACAAATTTAATTAAACGAATTTTTTTAATAAGTCTTGGGGTTTTTTGTTTTTTTTTCTTTTCTGTCCTCAGTTTGGTATCTCCCTTCAAACTTTTTTAATTGCCTTAGTATAAATAGGGAAACACATTCTATCTCTTTTTTCTCGTTTTGCTTTTAAATATTCATCATTAACTTTATGAGATTTTGTGTTTTTAAGGGAAAGGGAAGAAAACATTTTGTTACTACAGCTTTATGTTAATTACATAACAGTAAAAAAAAAAAAATAAGTAATGTCGTAATTTGCCGGTAGCGTCGGTTGAACAATCCGATAGAAAAACTATATATCGACGGTACGATTGTCAATAATATGAATATATGTCAATAATATTTGTATGCCATAGCAATTGTTCCGTCCGACACAACCGGGATCGGCTACATGAAAATCGTTTATTTTTATTTTTATTTTTTTTTTTTTTTTATTATTTTTATGGACATTGTCAAGTTCGCATCGTTAAGTTTTGATTTAAAAAGCGTTTGAGTTTCACAGCCATATTGCGCCTATTCGGCAAATAGACACAGGTACACATAGATAAAAGTGATTAAATTGCGTACGAATCGTAGGCTAATTAAGGAGATATATCCTTATACACTTGTTAATTCACAATTCCTTTTGTTACGAAGAAAAGGGCGAATTTAATATACACTTCATCATTCGATAGTAGATAGAAATACTCATATCGATAATTTCGATTAATTTCAGAGAATCCACAGCAAACAACTCGATTTCTCGATTTCTTCTTTAATAATTTCTTTCTTCATCTAGTGACTTGTATAAGAAAAGAATAATTTCATCGATAATCTATAATTGAAGATATCGACGTAGCTCCCTGACAGTCTATATAATAATACCGGAAGGATTGATCTTCATTATTTCAATGCTTATGGGGACATTAGTTATTTATTATCACATCATTTTAATATTTAGTTCTTCTTTAGTTCTTTTTACAAGCATTATAAAAATTAAACTAAATTTAGCAAACATTTGTATGGAAATCGATTAGATAATGAATGTTTGATCGTTAAACGAATTCATTATTAATTTGGGTTGCTGACAATTTTATCCCGAAAAAGGGATTTAATTTAAAATTTTTTCTGCTCATTCTCGCGAAGTCAAGTTGGAAGAAAAATCACTTGATCAGGCTTCTATAGAATCACAATAAACACTTTTATCTAAATTATGACTTTCCCTAAGAAAAACACTTCAGTTAAATGAGATCAGAGATTCGATCGCAATTATCAAAAGACGCACCATATGTAAACAAGTAATGCGAAAGATATACTTGTGAATTTTAATCAATTTACATAAATATGTATGCTATTTGCGTTATTTACTGTATATGCTTATGATCGGACGAGGAAAGATTCGCTTTATCTTGCGATCAGTGAATGTGAGCTGTAAAAAAACCCCGACTCAGGCCGAATATTTGGTTTTTTGTTTTTATTTTAGTAAATCTTATAACATTTTCTCTGCAGTTCCTTTTTAAATCTCCTTCGAAAGACCAGAAAATATTTATTTAGTTCACAACGCCCAGACGGAACAGATATAGATCAAAAGATCATATAAAGTATAGATATATTTTATCAGTATATTAAGATTAGTTTTCAATCCACATAGTAAACATTCCCCGGATCGCGTTGGTCAGTTAAAAGGCTCGTCTACAATGCGACATGAACTGAGTGCGGCTCCGCTTTGTGGATCATTTGCTCATTGCCCATAAGCTACAGTATATATATCATAAAAATTTTTACCAAAAATGCAAATAATCAGCCACGCCTATTCAATATTATAGAGTACGAAAGTTTAGTTTTTTTTGTTTTCCTTAGTCCTTTCTAGAATCAAAATTCGATCATAAGAGCAAGTATGGGAAAGGCAGTTTATGCAGTGGTTATGTAGCAATCAAATGGAAACAAAAAGAAGCAGACCAAGTGACTCTTAGGTCGCACAGTTCAAAACGCACTCTTATCCCCATTACAGTTTTCGAAATATTTCAGTCAAATTTAGTGGGCTGGCGTATCTTGACTCAAGCATCAACGTTATTGAAAATGACGAGGATAAGACTACAGTTGCGATTACTCTTAATTCAACGCGCTGTTCTAAAGAAAACGTTGGATGAAAAATATCTCATAATATTAATATTTCTTGGCAAAAGTCACCGAAAATTATTAGGTGCTGGCAAAAATGTTGGTCATTTTTTTACTTGCAAAAGGCATTTATTGAGAAAAATTGATGCGCCGTGTATTAATCAAAATATTTTCCATCATTTTCCACAACTTCTTCCCACCCTTTTGCTAACATGTCGATACTGCGTGGGAAGAACGATATTGGTTTGGCAGCTATCCAATCATCGACTCATTTTCGCACTTCTTCAAATTTGGAGAACCTCGTGCCAGCCAAACCATGCTGCATCAATTTGAACAAGTGGTATTCAGAAGGCACCACGTCTAGTGAGTACATTGGATGTGGCGGATCTTCCTATTCGACCTGCAACCGTGTATCTGTGACAAATCTTGCAACGTGTGACCAAGCGTTGCCATGCAAGAGGGTTACTATGCGCCTTTTAGCCTTGCTTTTCCTTTCCTTTTCCAAGAATACATCGTTCAATTTGTTCAATCGAAATCGGTAAACGTTTGCAGTAACGCTACCATTCATTCTTAGCAGCTCGTAATACACTGCGCCTTGCTGATTGTAGGAAGATAACTTTTTGAGCTTGGAATTGTCGTAATAGACCCACTTTTCATCGCCAGTCACAATACATTACAGAAATCTTCTATTTTGCCTATCAAGCAATGAGATCGCGGTGATGAAAGGGTTTGAAATTACATTTTCAGACAATTCGTATGTTGGCCATTTTCCCACCCTTGGGACCTTTCCAGTCGCTTGTAAGCATCTAGAAACAGTTGATTCATCAACTGCTAAACTCTTCGAAATTTCTTAGAGACTTTGCAATTTAAAGTTGGCCCAACATAGTGATTTGTCCTATAGATTTACTGAACCAAATTTGGATCGCATAAGTGTAATTTTTTCGATGCCTTCTCATATAAAACGGTAAGAATGAAAAATGAGCCTTTATATGATAACCAGATCAAACTTTTGGTACTTTAAAAAGAAAACTTTAATTATTTGAATCAAGTCGATTCACATTCCTGAACCCCTTCCATGAAAAATATGCGTTCACGTGACAACAAAGTAAACCTTTTTGTATTTTCTGATCGAAATAAGCGAGACCTTATTTTAGACGAAGCGACATACGGAATTTAATGATTGCCCTTGGCTTGCACGACTATAATGTTTTTTCTTTTTGAGAGTGAGTCAACGTTTTCAGAGTAGAATGACATTTAAATAAGAGCAAGATCCTAACGTCTGTCAGAGATCAAAAAAATATATAGTGAACAAGAACATAATTGAGAAAGTTTATAGTAGATATCTATCGAGCTGAGCTTTTAATTGGTTGATTTACATGCACAAGTAATTAAAATCCGGATTTTATATCTGCTTATTTAAGCCATCGACGAAGGATCGAAAGTTCGAACCAATCTCTTGCTTTCTTCCTCCTTTGGATTTCTCCTTCTCTTTCCTCTATCAGCCCGTTCTCAATCTGCGTATTTGTGGAGAACGCAAAGCCAACCCTTCGAATTACATTGCATTTAACTAAACAAAAGACACTAGAGTAATGCGTCACCCCGCATGCGTCGCTGTATGTGCAGGGCTATCAAGTCCTGAAACAAACTTTTCTAAGAACATCTTTAATTATAGTTTTGATTTCGACTCGGATATAAATGTATAGCCCGAAAGCAAGTTCAGTCCTTGTATGTTTATCCTATTTGTCAGATGCCACTGTTTATCCTTTCATGATACATTGTATTGGGTGTGATAATAATATTGATTGATAACTTCATCATCGAAAGGTAATGAAAAATCATCTAACATTGATTTAATACATTCGGCTGGTGATAACTTTACTTTTTCTAATGTGATCGGCCGAGTGCTCATGAGTATTTCCATGGCGCTTCTTTTAAGGTAGACTGTAGGACTCTCAATCTCTTCTCCAACATATTCATGACTGGTCCTGGTGTTTTTCGCCGCATTTTTAACAGTCAATTTGATTGTCTTCCAAATCAGCCTCATTATCATCAGTGTCACGGAGTTCATTCGTAGGGCAACAAATTTTTTGTTCCATCAAAAAATTATTATTTCTTTTAATCCTATCTATAAAAGAGGCTTTTAAGGAAAATTACAAACATAACGATGCAATTTATCATCACAAAGAATATCAAATTGAAATAAGCTTGAATATATCTCCCGTTGGGGAATGCCTGCATAAAACAATTTGCCAGTACATACTGTGGGTAGGATAAGCTTTAAGATAAGCTTGTTAATCTCAAACGAAACAAAACAAGCAATAAGCGTTGATATGTATTAAACAACAAGCGAGAGTGTTGCCATATTCTTGACTATCTTGTCCGAAACTGCTTGAGAGCATTGATGTAACTGATAAAAACTATTAGTGGCAATTGCATATAAGAAGATTTTTTTCTTCAGTACATGCAATCTTTTTAGAAGAATTTAATATGCTTCGTCTTGTTTTATTTATCAAGTCCACTGTAGAGCACTATCAACTCGATGCAAAGCATAAAGCAAAAGCTTTTAGTTCAGGGATTATATTCTGTTATCCATAGACAAAATTAAGTAGAAGCCTAACTTGGCTTTTTAAAAAAAAAAAAAAAAAAAAAACTTTAAAGTAAATTTTCATCCCTAATCAACTAAAGCACCACTTCACCAATGAACTAAAACCAACTTGAAATATGCTTTGTATCTATCTTTTCTTCTTATCATATCCTGGAACATTCAAAGGTTTCGTGTTAAAAAAATTTTTGCTTTATATTTATTTTTTTGTTTTTCAGAGTACAAAATCTTGATTCCATTGTACGAGCTGCCGACCGTGAACTACCTGTTGTAAATACGCGTGGTGATGTTCTATTCAATTCCTGGAAAGGCATATTTAATGGACAAGGTGGCTTCTTCTCGCAAGCACCGCGCATATACAGCTTCAGTGGCAAAAACGTTTTAACAGATCCGCTTTGGTAAGTTACGTATAGTGAATTAATTCAAAAATTTAATCAAAATTGCTATTTTAATTAAATCTCTATATGTACATATTTGTTGGTTGGCTCAATTGTTATGACTAACACTATTTCTGATACAGGATATACTGTATTTGTACGGATACATATATATAGCAAAGTCTGTCCATATAAATTTTTTGTTGAAACTACAGGTCGCAATTTTTGAGATGTTTTGATGACTGACGTACACTCACATATTTTCACCCAAGGACGAACGCTATTGGAAATGGTTTGGATCGGTCCGTTTTTTTGATCACTCTCCATATAACGCCTTATTTTTAAAAGTCGTTATATAGAAACAAATTGCAATTTTCAAAATTTCTTGACAAAAGTGGCTGAGCAATAGTATTATGAAAACTTTAGACTGCCTGTGGCAATTTGTGAATACCCTTGAATACAACGAAAACTGAAGTTCATATGACAAAAAGATCTAATTTTCAATGCTTCATGATGAAAATCAGATCATAATAATAATATAAGGTAAAAACTTTACTGCACCCCCACGTCTATTTTTGGATCTTACCTTATATAAAGGTTTTTACGAACATTTTCGTATTTTAAGGTACAAAAGTTTAAGTGTAAATATGTTATGATGAAAGAAATAATAATTTAATATAAAAATTAAGTCTCTAAAATTTGGATAACGAACGTCTATTCTTGGATCCTACGTTATATAAGAATTTGCACGAAAATTTTTAATCTTTGGGGCAGAAAAATCTCAGTTTTAATATTTTATGGTGAAAATTGATCCATAATAGTAGCAATTTGAAGAAAAGTAAAACTTTATTTGCAAAGAGGTCTAATTTTTAATATACAGTTCCATAATAGTAAGTTCATATAAAAACAGGTTATAATTTTTGCACACAAAAGGATTGTGTTAGACAATGTGGTATAGGGTATTTAATAGTCGGCCTAACCCCACTATGATGTTTTAACCTTTTTTTTTGTTATGACTGCTTGACCATGGAATGTTTAATTTAATCAGGTGAAGTGCATACACGAATGCAGTGTCGGCGAGGGAGATAAAATAGAGAAAGAAGGACCTGGCATCGCTGCAGCCTGGTGTCTGCCTTCACAGCAAACCAATCGTAGATTGGAAATTAAACTCGCGTGTGTGAACTCGTCTATTGAACAGTAGCCCAATTATTATCAAAACATTAGGGGAAAAACTACAAAAAAGACTTTTAGCATGTTAGACTTACTTAAAAGAATTGAAGACTTTAATGAAAATGTAAAGAAAGTACAATACAAGTGTAATCAGAAGTTGAGAAGCAGCATTAATGTTGCTTGTACATAATATCCCATGCATTTGAAACGATGAAAACATTTATACATGTGAGTCTAAATTTCATCTCCTTTTTAATTCGTAATCTAATAACATATGCTGGCGTAAATTAATGTATATATCATTGAGTGATTGAAATCTGAGAGGCAGAAGTACGTGATAGACAAAGAGAACTTTTTAGTTTGCCAGCATTACTCCGTCGTGATGATGGACATTTCGTGATGACGATATTCTCATTGGCAGGTTCATGTTTGATGAAGTTGGCGCGAATTTTCTACTCTAATCAAGTCAAATCAATAAAAATATAATTGCATAAAACGTGTATCTTATTAAATGTAAACATTTCGAATAAGTTTTGTACTCGCTCGAAATAACTTTCATTCATGAGATTTTTTTTCATTCCCTTATATCAGAACATTAACTATCATGGGAGATCATGAGCCTTTCATTTAACAATAAACGCATGGGATTAAAAAAGTTGAGAGATTTATTTTGCTCAATAGTAAACGATCTCTGATAGATGCTATAAATAGATAATAAGCCAATTGTAGTGTACCGCCCCATTTATCGGTTAAATATAAAAAATTTTTGATACATCATTAATTAGAGTTTCACAGACAAGAGTAAGTTTATAACTCAAATGAATATATATAAATATATATGAATGAAAGCATAAGAAGAGATTATTATATAATATTTAAAATTACATTGAATTAATTCAATGAAATATTTTGCTAAAATAATACTACAGTTTGCCCTAATCTTTTGCATTTTCTTTTTTTTTTTTTTTATTATTATTATTATTGTTTGCTAACCCAATTGCTAACAATAACCATAAGAAAAATTGTTTCCCGACTTTCCTGACTTAAAAAGCCAACATTAAAATAAACTGAAAATGCACCGGAAAACAAAGCACATTAAATGTAATACATTTACATTATAATAAAACATCAACGCCTGTCTTTTAACAACGATATTGTACATACGCAGTGCATAAATATATATGCATATATGCATTAAGAAAGTAATGAAAACGACACTCATTCCATTCATTACGCACTTACTCATCTCGTACACTACACAGTACTACACTTATTTATACATTTATATATATATACACTTTATCATTTGACTGGTCTACATTTGTGTTGGGCCGTGTGCTTGCTTACTTTGCTACACTTAATTCATAACCTTAAGCTATTACGTATTGAAATTTGTGAATAAACTGTAAAAGTTTTCCTGTACCCTCTTATAGTTTTTATATGGCTTTCATTCTCATCTCTCTACATCTCGGAATTTGGTTTTGTCTAAAGCAGACAGACTAACTCATTTGTCGCTTAAAATGAGAATGTGTACATTTGTATGTCTGTCTATCTATCCGTTTTTAAATGCGTGTACGTGTGTGCGTGCTTGCTTTTTAATGTTATAATTTGACTTTACCTTTTCTTTATTTTATTATTTTTTTTTTTCTCTCTAATATTCTGGTGGAAACTCTTTCAGACACAAATGTTTTTACATGTGCTCGTCACACATGCACTTAAATATAATATAAGTTAACTCAAACTCTGACATCCTTTTAAGAGGCAAACAGACAAATGGCTGTGCATGCATGTTTGTAAATTTGAATCAGCAAAACACGTAGTCATGGTTATTTACTTACACGCACATACACACATTTACTTGCACGTATAAACACACATATACATATATATATATATATATATATATAGCACTAAAACTAGGCTTTATGACTTATGCAAGAAAGTTATGCTTAAAAACAGTTTATGCATATGCCGGATGCTTGCTAAGCATTTCAACAGAAACAAACCGGCCAACAAAGTTAAGTTGACGCAACCGTACATATCCAGCCGCAATAGTAAGTAGTAGGTCAAATACACAAAAACATACGCAAACGCGTACACAGCTAAATACGTTTTACTACACATACAAGTTTTGATTTCAATGTACCCCGAAAGTGTTTAACAAAATACGTCTTTATGCACATAACGTAGAAATATATATGTATGTGTGTACGTATATATGTACATAGGCTACACAAGAATATATTTAGTAGGTCTTCACGTCTGGCATATCTAGACACTTAAGGAAATATGTAATATTTCACCTTTCAGATAAACAAACCCTTTTCGTATGTTTCATATATAAATTTCATGTTTGTGAGACACGATCTGTACGATTTGGGGAACATACGTTCATATATATAACTTATCAAAAGTTTGTTAAAATTTAAAATCGAGGATAAATAAAACTTGAATAGTTGCTGAAAAATACTTATAAACACTTGACGTAAATACATTTTATTACACATTGGCTAAGTAAGGCGTCAACAAAAAAACAAAAGGTTGTAAAGATTCAAGTACGGGAATTGTGTTTGTAATAGTTTTTAGCTCAACTGCAAATTACAATTTTGTTCTTCTTACTAGTCTTCGACTGTTTCTAACTTCAATTTTTGAAAGAGTTTCAGATAAGTGACTGCGTAACGAGATTGCAAGTTACAACTTTTTGCCGATCATGAACGTAGTTCGGCATAATCATGTCCATTTGCTTTAATCTGCTGTCATTATCTATAAAATACGCTCTCGAATTTCAGCTTTTTATCTCAATTTTTACGATCGTAAGCGTTCCTACGAAGAACTGATCGATATGGATGAGTGCAAAAACATTCTACTGCATCCTTCTTTTCTATTTATTTATCAATGCACTCGCTGTGAGGGAAATAAATAAAACTATTTTCTTAGTTTGTTATCATTATTATTATTATTATTATTATTATTATTATTGTTATTGTAATTTACTTAGACCAAAGAAATAAATTGCAGAACTAAAAGGAGGAGTGAGCACTAGCCGCTAAGACTATCGAAGCGATAGTTGATTCTTTTTTTCTTTTTTTAAGGTAGATTAGCAGCAGGTTAGCTTAGCAGCTTTAACAAAATCAAATGTCAGAAAAATTTTGGCATTGAGAACGAAATATGTTTTATCCACAATTGCAGATCGGGGGAATAGATTTCTTAAGGATCCATTGATGTGTTGTAGTGGTATGCCCAAGTCGGATTCTTGCAAATATTCTGATCTTGATTTTCCCGATGTTGATTCGACATAGAAGTGGAAAGAGGCATGCAGGTGGTACTACTGTGGATTTTTTTCGTCAACTTTATCTTTCATTTGTTTCCTAATATACTTTTGTAGGTCAAGCTTTTCCATTGTGTTGTCCATAGATAAAGGCGCGGAAGTTGCGGATTCGGCCGCTCGGCTTGGTCGTGCATTTCCGATATGATTTGTTATTCAAAAAATTTTAAATTTATCTCCGCATATGGTAACGGTATTCCTCACTTTGTTAATGGCGTTCCAGTTGAAATTTAAAGGGTTACGAGTGACTTTTGTAATCGATCAACTACGACTAATTTGGACTTGCCTTGTGGCATCTACTGCATAGGCAGGGAACAGGTCATCACAGGATGCCAACCGTTACTTTCCAAGAGTTTAGTTTTCTCTGCTAACGAAGAACAATGAAAATTATTACATTTTTATATCATTACGTCATTTACGAAGTTAAAATAAATATTATATGTAAATTTAGTTAAAATTGATCTAATAAGACAGAAGATAGTGTACAGCACCATTTGTCGTAACTAAATGACCCGCGCAGCTTGCTTGAGCCGAAACAAATATTACGTATCGTTTTCATTTCAGGCGAATAAACGTCTTCGTTATTTGCAATGGCACGTGTGCAACTAATTCTATTCTACATACATATATATTTATTTATTTATTTCTAAAATTCTCTCAGCTACAATTGCCATTTGCCATGCAAAAATTAACCTACGGTTTAAAGGGTAAATTTAATAAACCAAGCACAGTAAACTAAATTCAAATGGAAGGAACAAACATTAAATTAAACAAATGAAACAAAAAATTAAAAAAAAAACTAAAGGGAGAAAAAACAAAAAAACGACAGAAGCAACAAAGCTTTAAGCCTATAGTTTATAACTATAAAGTTATATGAGTACGGAATGGAAGCGTGCCCTTCAAATTCTTAGATCGGCGCAAAAAAGCAAAGTTTGACAAGAGATTGTTCGGAAAAATTAAAAATTCCCAGGCGAATTCCTTTGGCTCGATTCCGATATCAAAATTCAACGTTGAACTATACTAAAACTACTGTAAATAGGGCGAAATAGATCAGAATATCTCGTAATCGAGTCTGTATTATTTTATATGTAATTAGTTAAAATAGGCGAGTTACGTCACGATGTACGTTAGTGTAAATTTCAGTGTATTAATTCTATTGTTCAGCATATCGACTATAACGAATAGGCGCTTTTATAGCCAGTCTGAACTTATGTTATATATAAGGTACCAAAGAGTCTAAAAGCTCTCTCCCTTCAATACTAGGTATAAGAGTTCAAAATATATCTGCCAAAATAAATTCCTTTCTATCAATTTTTCAAAAGTTTAATAAACAAAACAACAACAATATATTGTAGATTGATATTATAGTCAAGCAAGTCTTCTCAATTAAATACCCTAGACCGCTTCGCCTAAGAAAATTCTTCAATTGCCTTTCTCGTAAAATATCACAGATTATACCTTTTTGCCATATAAAGACTTGCTTTGCCTGGGAACCCTAATATGAATAGTGGTACGAAAAGTGAATCTGTGTAGTGCAAGTGTAACTTACTATTTTCTACCAATAACACTGAAAGCATATGGCCACATGAAGGCTTATTTCATTTCAAGTCGTTAAATATGTTAAACTTATCTTTCCATATTCACTTAGTACGTCAGAATATTATTTATCATCAATATATTGCACCATTATCGGGAATTATTAAAAACAAAAAAAAAAAAGCGAACATTTTTCTTCATTTACAGACTATCAGATATCATCAAAATAAATCGATTCGAAATTTTAATTACGATTGATATAATAAAAGGTGCGTGTTGCTCAAGAGTTTACAAGTGTTGCATACAAGCGCACAAATTTAATATATCTTTAGTAAAATTAGCGTAGGGTATAAAGACTATTTGTGATACGTACGTAATTTTATTGCATACAATTAATTGAATAAAATCAGACGGACGGACGAAAGCAAAAAAATACACCCAGTTTAGTAATAATTCAATAAAATAAGAAATACCTTCATCCATAAATGGATGAAATCAAATAACTTTGCTACCAAAGTGAATAGATCATACCATACGAACAGACATAGTTACGGACTGTAAACTATTTCATATTTATCGAAAATTTACTGACATTCTTTATGTGCACTTAAGTGAGACATTTGTAAACAACAATCCCTTTAAAGGCGAAACTGAACAAACACATATGAATGTGTTAAGATATACACATATGAGTGCATATATGTATGTATGTCATACACGGACGCACAATTGTATGCAATCTACATATAAATATATATATATATATATATATATATATATATGTATATATGCATTTAGAGAATTTAACCCATTTGCATAATTAAATGCAATTGAATAAAACGACAAAAAGTCATCAACACACAAAAGAATTGAAAGAAGAAAAACAAACAATATATGTATATAGTATATACTTATATGTATGTATATTTATGAAGAGAAAAGAAGCAGCTAAATGTGCAACAAACTAACGACAAACGGACGAGTACATATCTACACACATACACACATATATACACATACACCTACACATACACAAAATATATATATGTGCATGGATTTGTAAACACATTTGAACTCATGTCAAAAAGTATCGGGTGTATATATAAATTTTATTTTTAGTTTTTTTTTTTGGTTATGTTTTATATCAAATTTCGAAATTATTAACGGAAACATAAAAAAAAATTACTACAAATATTTTCTTTGACTGTTTCTGAACATTTCTTTGGTGCTTTAATGACTGCAGACATGTTTGTAGATGAATAAGTCAACTTGTTTATTACAAATATCACTTTCTATATCTCAAGTTGTACGATTTTAAACGTTTTAAGAATAAATCGCAGCAACGACAGAACGCGTAGGCAGACATCATCGGATCAAATAAACTTTAATTTTTAAACTTGCAACCGAGAGACTGAAAGTAAATCTCCAATGTCCGATCATTTGCAGCAACAAAAAGGAAGCTTTAGAGTGCGTAAATAAATGAATAATTTTTGAATCGATCTAAGCAAGTCTGCTTGTCCATATATTCGCCGGCCCCTCAGCCTATAGTAAAATTTCTCCCGAATGAAAGAATTACGATAACGCCCTCAAATTAGACAAAAGCCTTAATGCTTAAAGCTAATGAGTCAAATCGTATCGAAGAACGCGCCTACGATATAACATGAACTGGAACGCTACCATTTCCAAGATAAAAAAAAAAAATGTAATCATTTATTTATAAGCTGCCATTTTCACGAATATGGATGATCCTACCGCAATCGCGCAAAAGTGAAAAAACTCGTGAATGCAATAAAGCTGGTGACTTATTAAATTTGTAATTTGATATAGATATAGATTCACTTGAAAATATGAAAAGATTTTGTTTATTGAAATATTTCCGGTACTTTCTGGATACTTTCAAATATAAATGTATATGTATATAACGCGTATGTTCTTTCCATTCATTGCGTTCATGTGCGTCTGACTGTTTAACTGTAGACGTAATAGTGTTTTCCAAAATTTTCATCTGTACATCTCTCTGCATTAATATTTATTCAAATTATTCTTTGAAAAAAATTTCTCCGAACACGCTTTAATGCTAACTGTCAGAAAGATATATCCTTGTATACAATTTTCACACATACATTCCTACACGTTTTTATGGTATTTTGGAAAACTTTTACGGTTATTAAAATTGTTTCTTATGCAAATTACAAACACATACATAGAACACAACACACAAATGCATATCAAACACTACAAATAAAAGCGTATATTAGAAAAGAAAGTTATGAATGATACTATATGCATATGTATGCATATAGAATGCATATAGTATGCATATATTTAATCGGCATTAATAAACAAACGTCTTTTAACAAAATTTCATTCATGATATTATTAAAAAAAACAAAAAATATTTTTCTTTTTTTTTTTTTTTTCATTCAATTTAAGCCAAATGTTAAAAATGAAAATTTTTAAATATTCATATATTAATCAAAAAGCATTCATACATTTTCATAAGCGAGCTTTTAGTGGTTATTATTATTTGAATATGAATAAATATGAATATGACTGAACCAAATATATATATATATTTTCCAAAATAGAAAGGCGGACAAACGTATACAGTCTAGTCTGACTTATATATTAATTTACTTTTTGAGTAATATGGCTGAGAGATGGCCGAACTCTTCCTGCAGATTCTTTACGCTACTCCAACTTGCTTACTATATTCATATTTTCATTTATTACTTATAAAATTTTTCACTTATGCAACTCGTGAATTTCAAAAAAACTTACCGCACTTTCAATATCAAGTCATTTTTTTCATTCAAATTTGAAAATCTTTAAAAAAAAAAAAAAAAAAAATTATGAAAAACGGGCCCTTAAAACTTATAATAATCGCAATAGGCATCATCTCGTTGCTATCGTTGCCCAGATACCAAGGGAAGCTTTCCCGAAAGTTGCAAGAAACCTGCCGTGTTTTTGAATATCAACTCTACATAGAGACGTAAGCTTAATGATAAATTCAAAAATTGTTCATCGATCGATTCACTTGGGCAAAGATCGTTTGGTAATTCTGGGCAATAATTTTGCAGCGAATTTAGAACTTTACAACCGTATACTATGCAACATCACAGAGACGTGACAAACCACATGGCAGCAATATTTTTTTTCTTTTTTTTTGTTCTGTGATCTTCGTTACTTAGTAACCATTTTTTATAACAAAATTGATGTTGGAAAGTTCTATTGTGACTACCAAACCGGATACAAACTCACAAAACCTATGGCAAGAAGACACATTGTTTTCTCCTATTATGAACTAGTGACCGGCCATATACGCGCAATGCAATTAATTAGAGTGTATCCTTTTGCCACTTCACTCTCTCTCTCTCCCTTTCTAACAAATATTTTCCCGTGTTTTTTCTCACGACAATGCTTCCGTTCTTTTAAATACAAACAATCACGGCTCAGCAGCAAGAGCAAGACTCCTTGGGGGAATGATTTGTTGACAAAAGTTTGTAAAATTTCAAATGAAAATTTCTATCACGTTGCCAGGTTCACGATCGAAACTAATGTAGCCAACTTGATGAATTACATAACAAGAATTCCGTATTTCGAAACCTCCATACCAAAGTACGATTTTTGTAAACTGACAACAATATGACCGTCCTTGCATCCAACTAATTAGTGCACGAAAAGTAATTTGTTTTGTAAGTGGAATCCTGGGCAAACCCAAGTCGATATCAGCTTCTTCCTGCATTCATTGCTAGTTAAATCAAATTTAAAACCTTATATATATGTATGTATATATATATATATATATATATGTATATATAAATATGTATGTATATATATAAAAGGAATTGGGCAGTTAACGGCGCTCGATTTAAAGCATATCTTGCGTAAAGTAAATAGTTGGTAATCTTTGCTCGAACTAATTAGTCTTCGTACCTCTACAGTTCTCTTATATACTATAATATGATAATTTATTATACAAATTTTCAAGCATATAACGATAAAATTTTTCTCTTCCATTAATGTCATTATTTTCCTACGCTTACGACGCGTATGGTATTCATCTTTACTATATCTAATTTAACATCTATTTATCCGTATACAGAAACTTCTTTTGCACATACGACATTTTTACGCTAGCCAGAGCGAGGCGGGAGCTTATGAGCTTCTCCTCGCAAAACACTATTTGAGAAACTCCGCATGTGTTTCACCAATGCAATGAGGCGCCTGTACGCCTGGCCGTCCGTGCGCGTGTGTGAGTGTGTGTGTGTGTGTGTGCAAATGAGTACAGAATCTGTCTGCCGATAGTCTATTTTAAGAAAACGCGCGATCGCAAAAACTAAAATAAAACTTCACATATATAACGTTTATTAACGGCCACAGGTCAAGTCTGAAAAAACATACACATTCATTTTAAAATATAATAAAATATTTTCAAAAAACTTTCCGCATACACGCCCATAATAAAAAAAGACAAAGAACTATAAGTAACAGGAAATATTAAATACTTGTTGAACATTTATTTCCCATATTTCTACATTTACTATATGATGCGTGTAAAAAAATACGAGTTCCATCGCCCATTAATAATATTGTTTTTTCAAATATGTATATATGTATATGTTCAAACTTTTATGTATTGACGTGAGGTGGTTTATCTTTACACTTTCTGTATCGTTTTTACCTAAAGGATCCGATTTTAGTGGGGGAAGTTTTCCTCATTCTCGTGCTTAGATCAAATTCCACAACCAAATCCATGGGCCTAGATATTCTCTTGGTAAAAATATTGTATACCAAATAAATCAAGCATTATCTTTCCACAATAATTACTGCTATGCATTACACTACTTATTGTAGTGGTATATTAAGTTCCGGCGGGTGTACGCAAAGCTTAAAGGGACAACCATTTTTTGAATCGTTTTAACGTCCGCCCATGCAATTTATATTTAACCTACGAGGTGCAATTGTCAAGATATTTTTATCAAATTTGAATCTCTCGCATCTGTTCCTAGGGCAAATAAACTTCTGGCATAATAATTGAATGCAAAATATTCAGATGGGACGGTCCTAGCCACCCTGCCAACTTGTAGGTATTTCATAAAGCCAATTAATAAAATATAAGGATTCGATATATCAGTTTACTGTGCTTTGCTTAGGCTGCATAGATGTATAAGGATTCCCAGATTCCCTATAATCGCAATGTATAATTTTTGACTAAACTTAGGCAAAAGAGAATTTTATTAGACAAAGGGGTGTAGGCGTTTGTCTGAGATATCTAATAGTCGACCTTGCTTGACTGTAATATATGAAAGCATTTTTCTTCCAAATTTTTCTTCTAATATAAAACAACCATAACGAAATGAAACAATTTTTTCCCACAAGTATGGCTAAGTGAAGACTATCACTTAATTTTCAAATATTTTTTTAGTGTTAGGCGAACCTCTATCATCAGGAAAAACTTGATTCTATGTTAATCTTAGAAAACATTCAGCTGGATTGGAATACACCTTTAGAAAGAAAATGCATGCCCTCTTCTCAAGATTTTCAGTGCGCATTTCTATAGGAAAGTCGAGTCGAGCAAGTTAGGTGAACAGAGCAGGCACTAATAAATTATGTTGTGGGCGAAAATTAAACAAGTTTTCTTGTTTTAAATTTCAATTACTATAATTTAATTGTCATGGTCGTCGGTCTGTCAAATACATTGAAAGCAATTTGATAACAATTTTTTACTTGTAAATGGCTTTCATATAAGTTAAAAAATTAATTCAGTTAATTCTGTGATCTGCTCACAATTAGCAAAAAAAAAACCATAAGTTTTTCTTCTTTATCTAGAGCTTAGTATTTATCTTTCAAAGTTACAGTGTATCGCTAAAGTAAGTCTTAAAGTCGTTTCTAGACGAAATCTCGGCCATATTCAAAAATCAACGAAATCGGCTCAAGAGTTCGCTCACAACATAAAGCGCTTTATATAGTTTTTAGATTATCCTGCTTCTTTTCCATCTACCAACGCAAACATCATTCGCTTTTAGTAGTTTCTCCTTAGTTGCTCACATGTATGGAGTGTACACAAACATGTTACAAAGTTAATGAAAACATCAGTACATGCCAGTCAGTATAAGCGGATGATAGTTTTTATACCTATCACCGAACGTTGAGGAGTATATTCACTTTTTCAACACGTTTGCAACGCCCAGAAGAAAGCACCAGACACAAAGTATATGTATTCTTGATCATCGTCAAACCCTAAATTCATTTAAGCAAATTCGTCTGTCCGTCTGTCTAATATCTGTTGTAAACATTCCCCTGGCCGCAAAAATTAAGCTATCGACTTCAAGTTTGGCAGAAATAGTGGAAGTTCTTGCACGCGTGTCGGTACTGAATGTGGGCGAATTCGGTAGAAATACAAACCCCAACAACGGTTTTTTAATAAGTAATGAAGAATTGGTTTTTTACTCATTACTCATAAACTATAGTAAATAAATGTACAAAAATTTGAGCGGATAACCTATGGGCAATGCTGTAACATTTGTTCACAAAAGGGGAAAAAATTGACCACGCCTTCTTTCTTATAATCTACGCGCAGAACAAGCCTCAAAACCCCCATAAAGTACGCAAACTCTTGGCCAGTTTCAAATCTTGCATGTCCGCCTGTTTTTCTGTCCATCTGTCCATCTATCTGCTTACGCAACTTTGTAGTATTTGTGGTAAACATTCTCCGTTAGTGAAAATGAATATGAAGATATCGCTTACAAATTTATAAAAGAATTTGGAATTGACCTAAACCTTTTGAAGGACATGCCTACAATACCCACATGCCAAAAACTTTTATTTCAAAAATATAAAAAATCAGTTACGTCCCCTCCGTACTATAGAGCATGAAAATGTTGTTCTTTTGTCCTTTTTTAGGATAACGGTGATGAGCACAAAAGATTCGATCCCGACTTGTTTTGTTTTCTTTTTTTTCTTTTTCTGTTTTCTGCACTAGTAATACACTAGTAATTTAATCATGATTTCATTATTAAAAGTGATTTAATTTACAATTCTTAATAAAGAATTAAATATTACTTTTGACAAATATTTAATAACAATATTAATAATAATTATATTCAAGCAGACAAATAGAAATTTTCATCATTAAAAAGTTTTAACTTTTGTGTACACATAATTTTCTAATATTGTACTTAGAGAAGAAAATAAATATATATTCTTATTTATATTATGTTAGGCTTTGTAAAATCCAAATAAAATCATACAACAAAACACTTTATTTTCATTTATCATTTATACGCATTCCAGCATCTATGCAATATATTAACAACATTTTCAAACACATACACTTAGTATAATAAACATAAATAAAGCAGGTTTTAAGAGAAAATATTTTGACGAAAGTATGTACATCAGAATTTTATTTAATATTATATAAAGGGAGGTTTGACATTATAAAGTAAACGCAGCAAGGATATGAACACAAATGCTTATGCTTATGCATAAAAACATAAATATTTTACGGAATGAATTAAAAGATTTCACACGAAAACTTAATATATAATGTATGTATGTTATGTATAAAATACAAAAATACTTTATATATATATCATACATACATATATATATATATATATATATATATATATATATATATATATATATATATATACATATATTTATAAATTATATTTACATATCTTTTCGAATATAAGTTTTAAATACATATTCATTTGCTTTTTAAACTTAGGCGTATTGACACAGTAGACACGATGCTTACATACTCGCCTCGTTATCTACACAGTGTATGCTTAACTGTAGAATTTTCGATTATAACTCACATTTGCACTTGTGCAAAGGGATGGATTATTAACTATTCCACTGCTCTTGTAAAATAACCAGCAATATGCTTTGGAAGTTCAATCAAATTCCACATGCTTTTACAACTATCTAAACAATATAAAATTCTTCAAACATTTAAACAAATTCATTTATTTATCTATCACTTTTGGGACAATTTGCAAGCAGATATAATTGATGTCGGCAATCATTTTCTATTGCTTTGTTCTAATTCTCTTCGTACTTCGTCTCAGATTTCAAGCAACTGACCAACTCTCTGATTACGAATCCAAACGAAATTTCCGCCTTATTGCTGTAAGATATCGTCTCGGATGAAACATCCTCGCGACGCTGTCGTCGTTCCAACGCATCCAAATGAAACATTTATCGCTCACATTGCTTTCTAATATCGGAAGACTTTTTTTAATTGTCTATTATGTCTATCGTTTGTCTGGCGCGATATTCACTCGGCAGTGTCATCTAATATCATTTTTAGGATTTTTTAAATTTTGGGCGCGTATGGACAAGTTCACTGAGAACTCTCATAGCTTATGACTGCCAAATAACTACCAAACAGTGTAAGGACGTGAAACTTCAGACTTAGACTGCATAACGTTAGTTAATTTTTTTACAAACAATAAGCGCCATCTATAGTGTCAAGGATTTCTCTGCTAAAGTTAATGCTTTGTTATAATATTTATTCCCTGAATTTTAATAACGATAAGTAAGACAGTGATTGTCTCTTGAAAATATTTCCACACCATATTACTGGCTTAGTAACTACAAGGAAGTCACCCCCACGACTGATACTCTCCCCTTTTCGTTATTAATTTGTTTTACATCATAGTGAATTTATTTCAAGAGACCTATAAAATATAAAATAGTTCTAGTGTTGTTGCAAAATAGTGTTAGCAAATATGTTGATGTTTTTTAGTTGAGTACAATCGAAATTAGCAACACTACACGTCTGACCAATCATGCGCTAACACAGTCTAACACAGTGACGGATGGTTAGAAACAAGGGGTGAAAAAGAAGGAGATAGAGAGCGGCCACAGCTACGACCAAGTATGGTCGAAAGTACATTGAACTTGCGGCTATCGACTTGATAGTCGCGACTTTTATCTAACCATCTATGCGACAGCCCACACATATATACACATACACTTATTATGTGTTTCGTAAACTAATATGAACACAAACCGTAACCTATTCGATTATTCTCACGAAATTCTTACAGATCGGCCATGTCCGCTCCGAAAAACCCGATTCGATTTCTTTTAGATATTGAAAATTGGACTTATCTTAGTTGAATGAATATGATCCAACTATACATGCAGGTCATGGTCTTGACAGCTCCTATTGGAATTATACATTTTGTCTTCTAGATAAATAGAATTTAAGGATTTAAACACTAAAATAACAGCATGAATAGCATGAAAACGTAGCAATGCAAATTTTTGCCAGGGGTCGGTTTACCGTTTTCGTTATCGAGCTATCGTGCTGTACTCGCTCGCTTTATCAGTTGATAGACTCGTTAACGGTCGCTTCATAAAATGGAAACTCGCTATGGTGTTAGCTCGATAACGAGAATAGTAAGTCGACCTCAGAACTTTGCTTTTGCCATGAAGTTCCTAAGATCGTATTGCATTCACATATGGAATGTTGTCACTTCAATAAAAGACTTTGCATATAAGCAGTTGTGTAAACATTAATGGATGCCAAGCACCGCGTTATTATAATAATAATAATTTCCAGAAAGGTCTCTGCTTTTGGTTGTATTGCGCTTGATTACTAAGCGCCGTTTCTCCGTGCATCTCCTTGAGCTAACGCGTACGGATTTCAATAGTGGAAGTTTTTGCAATAAGCATTTGACCCGCTTCCAAGTTTTGCCTTGCAGGAGACTATATATTATAGCAACTGTGAACAAAAAAACGGAAGAATCTTTCAATATGCGGTAAAATGCCCGTTTTGTCTTCATCTAATATAAATTTAGTATAACTGCTTACCCATTACTTCGCGGTTCTATTTTTAACGAAATATAATATCGTATGTAAACCTTCCAAGAAGTTTATAAGACGGCCTTGAGAGACTTATTCTCTCAAGTGGGAGAAAATAGTACATACGATATATGTCGAATCTTCTAATACCTGTCTGCAAGATAGAACGAGAACCCATTGACTTCATGCTTCGATCATACCAGCGCATATATTTTAAATAATAGTTTTATTATGTTGACTTGGCAGCACCTTTCTCTGTGTACGCCGTAGATCGTAACATACATATCCTATATAATGCATATAAGTTTCAGAACATATTCTTCTTCTGCAAATTCTTCGAAAAATCTGGCTTATTTCGATAGATTGTTCAAAAAGCCTTCGCCAGGTTTAGCTGATTTTACTAGAGAAGAATGAAAATCCTCAACTTAAATCTATAAGTCATAAATATTGCAAAATTGACCAAAAAAAAATGTTTTTCTTTTGATAGTTATAAGCGCATACTTTTAAGAAAAAAAATAATACCCAATGCTTAGCTGAAGATTGGAAAAAATTCGCGTAATCATAGACCTGTGGAGCAATTTTGTCAATATTCGAATTTGAACAGTTGACAAAAGTCATAAAGCATATATGAGATCAGATTTGTTTCTTTAGAAAAAGTCTTGAGGTCATAATCCTGACTTCAACGGAAGGACAGACGAACTGTCATAGCTAAAACAGTTTCAATTTTTATGATTATTATACGCATTCCCTTGCGCATTTCTATGCATATGAAAACATTTCATTAAACTTAACCCTCCGAAGAGGTTGCTTTCGTCAAACTGTTGGAGATTTGTCATATTTCTCTTAACATCAAACGTGGATTGAAAAGTTAATGAAGTAAAAGAAAACAAAAAATGATTTTGCAAATGAGAAAATCGGTTCATTACATTTGAATTGATAATTCAAGCTCAAAGCGGTTTGCGAGATCCTTGAACAAAAATTCCTAAAAATATTTTATCAAAAAAAAGAAAAAAAAAAAAAAACGGTTTACATTGATCGCAGATTCTCACTGGTCTGATTGCTGCATCTAAAAATGTGAAAGAACGTAACGCTTACATTTCCTATGATATATTTTGGGCAATAATTTGTTTCACACACACATACCTTCTCTTTATAGACTGCAAGGTATATATATATATAAACAATTTTCTCCAACTTGATTGATTGATCGCTAATAACTAATGTATGTACATAAGTTCACCGGAAAATTATTTGATATGTCTATTAAAAAGATCGCCGTTCGCTTAATATTGTAAAATTTTCGCTTGTTTTCTCTATCGCAATAATCACATAAATGAAAAGTCGCAATTTTAACATTCCAACTCTTGATGTTCACATGTGCGTATTTTATTTTCGGTTTTAATCTTTATTTCTATTCATGAAAGAAGCGTGTCTTCATCATCACTTTTACTATATGATATGCTTTTCCCATTCAAAACATAAAAATCTCTTTGAATTATGGAAAAGAGACTTCTTTTGAAAAATGCATTTCAAGCGTGAATGTACATTTGTCTGACAAATGTCTATTAAGCCAAACTGAAAGAAACTAAAGACGGCTAGTACTCGTGTATCAAAACAAGGCAACGAATGCATAAACAAAGCTTCATTCGAAGTTCAATTTTCAGAGAATGCTAATCACGATAAAAATTTTCATAATAAAATCCATTTGCGAAAAATGTATTCATCGCAAAAATATATGCATAATTCTGAATAAAGAGTAGATATCAACTGGCCGTTTCTTAAGTTCTCTGAAGACCAGAGACATTAAAAGCACAAAAGGACTTGTTTTTGCGAACACTTCACTTCGGACAAAAGTCCCAAGCAGCAGGCATATAAATAAATTATTTTTATTGTGAAAGCCTAGCGACAACTTATCTTAATATTTATCTTAATACATCACAAAATTTCTGAAGCGTACAAAAATCAGGCATGGATTCATATTTTGAACCCCCTTTCATATACTTATTCTAACAAAAGATAAGCATTTATATGTTAAGAAAATATAATTTTCAGCATTCTATGACAAAATTTTCTGTACAAATTTAACTGCGATAAATTTGGATTAGATAGATCCATTTCTTTCCAAAAGATTCTTCTTAAAAAGATGCTCAAGAAAAATTAGTCTTCATACGGGGAAAGGGCATAATTTTTGATGTCTTACGACAACGACAACAGTGACAAATCGTATTAGACGAAATGGTTTAGGGTATTTAATTGCCGAATTTGCCTGATGATAACATTTTCATTTGTTTTTATCCTAAATCTTTTCCTTGGATAAGAGAATACTCTGCCATAACACAAAAAAAAGAGGAAAACATGTAGAAAAGAAAGTCTTCACGAATACACAGCAACCGTCAAACAAAACAAGCAACAAACACTAACGCACCTACACCCACGCATTCATATATTGTATATATATATATATGGATGCATATGTCGGTCGTATATAAACTCTTGAATTTGTTCTTTGTTTACGTATAAAGAAAACGGGAACTGTCTTCTGCCGCTTATACGTATCTAAACTAAAAATGTATGCACATTGTATCTGCATTTGTAAGCGAAGTTGTTATTGAAGCATGAGCAGAAACGCAACGGCATAAAAGATGAACATTTGTGAGTGTTCAGTCTTATGTGTTTTTGACAGTTTTATACTGCTTGTTAGTTATGCAAACATCTGTGTACGTGTTCGTGCGCCTATGGTGTTAGTCCATGCTGCAGGTGTGTGTGCTTTTCTACTATACGAGCACGAGGCAGAAATCTTGCAACTATCCTAATAGCCCGAACCAGCAGCATGCACGATCCACACCAACCATGGCGCGTACGTACTAAAACTACCGCCCACTCTACTTCAAAGGACCACCCTTAGGTATTACTTCGCGGTAACTGGCTGCAATTAGTAAGCTCCAAGTGATGAGGTCTTAGTGAAATACCCTGTTGGCTTCCAATTTACCTTCTCCCCATCTGCCACCGTTGTCACCCCAGCGGCCGTAGCATGGAGCACATTGGTCACGAAATCGTTCGTAGTGCCCATGCTTCAGGGTTTTCGGCCGTGCTATCTATTACCTGGTGCGGACCACATCTAGGTCGACTTTACGCCACGCATTTCCGGCAATTGAACATCGCGTGCGTTACATCTTCTTTCGCGGCCGTGCACAGCTCGGACATAAACTGGTGAACTATCATGTCCGTAGCAGTGTAGACAACTTCAGGATCAACCATGACCAGTTAGGAATCGTATGAGGTAATAGTTTACCTCACCATGTTTGTGTGTATGTCTGTTTGTGTATGTACAAGGCAAAAACTTTGCGAACACACTAGTTTTCTAAGTTTAAGTACAAACAAACACACCCACACACACACTCACACACACACAGACACACACACATACTTTCTCCATGTTTTGGTTAACTTTGTGCACTTCTATCCTTAGAGTTTTCAGCTTAAATTTATTGTAATGAGTGCCACGTCTCTTTTCTTACCAATATCATCATGGTTGTATGTTATATTATAAAAGTGCATCTGCATACAAACACATATATATATATATATATATATAAGTGTGGATATACAGTCTTATATACTTTATGCTATTTTCGTTGTACTTTTAAGTCTTGCTTTAAAATCGATGTAGGTCGCTCTCTCTCTCTCTCTCTCTCTCTCTCTCTCTCTCTCTCTCTCTCTTCCTCTTTTTTACATTCCTTCCACCGCCTTTTACAGTATTCTTCTTTACTCAATCAGACTCTCTTTGCTTAAAATAGGAGATATTATGCAGCAGTTATTTTATATCTCACACACAATACACTTGACCCGAAAACCACCTTAACATACTTAACATATCTACTTTAAACATTAATATATATATTATATGTGCGTCTGTATAAGCGTGTAGCAAAGTTACTTTATGATAAACAAACAAAATTGCATTATGATAAACGTATACTTTACGTACGCATACGCACGCGGAAACGGTATACTACATGTATTAAGTTCCTCATATTCTATACGAAAATTTATTCTACATCTTGCGCTCTCTCAGTCTTACATCGAAATCTCATAGTGTAATACCAGAAAGAAGTAAATAACAAGAGAGCTCAAGAAATGTTTTTAAAATAAAAGACACGAAACGTCTTAGGGACTTTGACTACTCTACTAACGTAGTAGAACGGGCAATGTTACGTTAGCAAGCGATTCTTTACGCAAAGCAGAAAATGACATATAATTAGATATAAGTTAGATGATAAAATTGCGACGGTTGTAGCATTCACTGTTGAAAACCACTTACTGAACTTCATGTTAACGGACTGATTGAATTCAAAAATCCGAAATTGTTAGACCGCCAGTATCACGAATTAGAGCACATACCAATTGGAAAAATAGAAAACAAATTCAAATTGCGTAATTTAAGGTTAAAGAGAAAGAAGTTTTTAGGGGTATACTCATTTTGTTCTCTTCCATAATGTACGTAACAAGCAAAAGGAAGCTTCGGAGACGCTGTAAACTATACATATTCTTGCTCAACGTGAAATTCTAAGTTGATTTAGCCATGTCTGTCCGTATGTCCATCTGTATGGTATGCGTTGTTGGCACTCTCTTGGTCGCAAATTTGGTAGAAACATTGGAAGTTTCTGCACGCAGATTGGTATTGAGAATGGGCCAAACTGGTTAAAGCAGAAGCGCGCAGTTGAACGTAAATTGAACGCAACTCAGTTTATATAACGCAGAATGTAACTTTCTTACTTGTTTTTAAATTAATGCTACCATGATTCATAGGCTTGAAATATACTCCGAGGAACGAGCCATGTGAATAGCTCAAGGATGTCGTAGTGTATTGCATAAAATATATTAAATATTGCAAAATTTTGTTTTTTTTTTTTTGTTTTAAACACATACAGGTATTTTGGTTCAGTGAACCTATTCCGAGTAAGTTAAAATGATGAAAGTTGTTCAAGATATCGAAAACTAAAATTGGAAATTTCCTTTTCTACTTTGGGAATGCATAAGACTTGATGAATGCATTTGTTGTTTATTAAATACCAAGGGGGCTGCTTGCTTTGATTAATCTTAGATTGCTTTAGATTGCTAGACGCTGAAGTATTTCAATGATGGAATTACTAGCAGTCCTACCCCCACAATTGTACACTCTAATTGCACACTCTGATTCTAATATAATGTTTAGAATTCTTCAATGCGAGCTGATTGATATGAACGATAAAACGAAAATAACTTACATATGCTACTTCGTCTTTGGATTCTTTCTTTCGTACTTATGCACATATATGCATACTATACACCCTGGATGTACTTGAAAACACAAAAGTCTATATGCTCTTGATTTGACGTGAATTCAAGCAACTTTTAGAAGAATTTTCCTCCCGTCCAATAATGAGAATCCAAGAACATGTGGCCAAATGACCATAATTTTATCGCTTACCTTGCATTAACACAACTATAACAAATCCCTAAGATGCGTTCTGCCTTTTATTTTACATATATTGTTGAGCTCTCTTGCTATTTAGTTCTCTCTGATAACACTAAAGGCAGCCAGTATTGCTTTGTATCGTATTTAATTGAAATATTTATGTTTGCGAAAGCAAACAAGCAGACGACCTTTGATCTTTGATCATCATCGTCCTTGTGCAGTCTATGTATATGTGTGTTTGTGTTTAGTCTCACGTTTCGTTTCATTTCATTTCAATGAAATTTACTATTTATCACTTATATGCTCGCTTTTATGTATTTACACTTGTGTATGTAGCAAACTAAAGTGTGGTTTATATTAAAAATTACATATGTAGTTGAACACAATGTTCTTGCTACTAGGTTATGTTTCATAGAGAATTTTCGCATAACTTTGAAAATATTTAGGAAAACAAAATTTTAGAAATCTTTAAATAAAATGAAAAAATTTTGTACAAAAATATTATGAATTTTTACGAGGAATTATTTTTGAATTATTAAAGCAAAAGTTTTCTACGAAAACAATTTTGAAAACGATTTTTATAACTATTACGCATAATATCATTGAAAAGATTTCTCAGAAAATTGCTGAAAATGATTTGCAAATATGTCTATAGTTATGAGCAAAAGATACTGCTTTGTTTTGTTCATTTTGTAACATTTGAAAAAAATTCTTCAAAATATACGCAAAAACTCTATACTAGTCATGTGGTGTTTATTGACTATCGCTATAGTAATCTCTATCGTGCATATGCCCGTCTTCTCATAATACTATCAATTACCGCAAAAAGCCATAAAGAAAAATTTCAATTTCAATTTTAATCAAGTATTGGCAAAGCGTATTATAACGGTATTAATAATTAACTGAATCTGAAACAATTTTACACCATATGTTTCTCTCGCATTGTCTGCCTATAAGAGGAAAATTTCGAATTTCATATATCTGCCTTAACCAGCTCTACTTGCTTCAAAAACTAGATCAACTCTTTACTCATTACTCTAAATTTCTTATATCTGTCAACGATTTGCGAAGCATATTTATATTGTGTAACTGTATATCATCACAATTATCACGAGGAATACATTGCATTTAGTCACGTTTGACTCTCTCGGATTCTTACTGAGATGCTTCGATTCAAGAATGCAAATTCTGCCTTTGCACCAATGCAATTTAAAAGTGTTACGGTTCTTTAGTTCACCCAGACGCATCAAATATAGGAAATTTTTTATCTGAAAAATAGCTTATGTAATATCTTTAAGCTGTTATTGGGACTCCGTATACATATTAATTTTCGAATATATCTCTTTTCTTCTCTTTTTTCCATTCGATCGATTGTTCTTCTTATTGCTTGCGCGTAATTTCTATACGCATTTAAAGCAATATGCCCATGAAGACAACCGTTAAATATTACTTCACCAATGCTGCTAGCAATCTCTGTGTTCATTCATTTTCTTACAGCCCTATCTTATTTCATCTCTTTTGTTCTAAGAACGTTTTCACTCTACTCAATACTCGTCCAATTCCTTGAATCTTGGCTTATGTTGACAACATATCTGAACCACGCTTATCTATTTCACATAGCTCGGGCGTGTAAAGAAATACTTGATTTCCTTGAAATGTTTTTGAAAAGATAGTTAACACATCAGAAATTTAGTGCTGGATGACCTTGCCATCTATCCAGAGAAACAAATTTCCCTTCGATTCACACAATAAATAAAATAAAGACCTATTGTAGTGTTATTGACGACAATCACCCGTCACTTCTTCCGCGATGGCTTTTCGCCATATTTTTCGTGGCCACACCTATTTTCCACCTTTAGGACGCCAATTGAAATTACAGTCGCAATCGCAATAGAAAAAAAAACCTAATCATCCTTCGATATACGAGATCATGAAAAAGCTCACCTCTCATTTAGATTTTTAATTCACTAAGAATGTTTCTCCGGTATTAAGTGTCCATACACCTATGGGAACAACTCAACTATGTTCAGTAGAAATTAATATGACATCTAGAGAAGATGTACGTTTAGTGCGTTAATTAAGTCTTTAGCTACCTTCTAATTATTCGTAATACGGCAGGCAAACAAGCAAAATTACTTATTACTTACAATTAATTTTGAAGAGTGTAACTTAATAGCTGATTACGTCATTGTGCATGTATGTAGGAATGTTTCCGTCTTCTACTTTCTCATAATTACACTTAGCTTCGCGCAATTAATTAATCGGTGCATAGATTATGTTAAGCGTGTGTTGGCGCAGGAAAGTGCGTATTTGAGAAATGTCACGATACAAATTGTTTTATACTAAAGCAATAAATTGCTTTCTCCCGGATACTAACTAGCCCTACAGTATTGCCACATGTTTACGACGAAAAATAGTGAAATCTTCTTTAAGAGGGTAAACCACTGTAACTGTAGCCTAAAGGAAGAGTTTTTTCAAGAAATCGTATTATACTGATAATATTTGAAAAGCTTATTAAGCGTGCCCTCAAGTGCTAGCAAAAAAATTGTTTTGAAAAAATATCAAATAACTAGCAACATCGCAGTCATTCTCTGCGCGCAGCATAAATTGGTCGAAATTGAAATTTAAAAAAAGAAAATCATTTAATCTATTGACTCTTGTGTAAGTGGCACATGTTTAAGTGAAAAAGTTCTAATTTTGACCAAAACAAAGGCACTCTTTTGTTAATAAAACATAATTTAATTAACTGATCGAAAAAGATCCTACGCATTTTTCTAAAGATGCCGTATCTGTCCGACTGCTCGAGTGGGCAAAGAATCTCGGTTAAAAACTGAATGGTGGTGGTGGGTTTAACTCTCAAGTGCGGTAGAGTTTCAATAAAGCCGTTAGCTTTAGATGGTGCTGGTGCTGTAAGACTTTAGTCTTTGAATTTACTTCTCTGCTTAAATTAATCTTAATAATAATGATACATAATAAAGTAAAAAATTCGTATGAAAAAATGAAAATTGCTTGAATTATGCTGCATGCCATTTGAAAAAATTGTCGTTCGAGATAAACGCGTTGAAAATTTGAGGAATATGTTATAGGCATGTTTTCTTATCATAACAAAATTTTTTGTTATTTTTTCCATTGGCCGGCAATTATAGAGCTATAAAACTGCCCTTGAACGTTCCTCATTCTCTTTGCTCGACAATTTTTCACTACAAAATGCTTCTTTTGCTACGTCTGTCAAAGACGTTGGCAGGTGTCTTAATCCGCTTAGCTTTCGATTTCAAGGCAAAAATTATATGATGACGATAGTGTGATATCTATTTGCAATATTTCCAAGGTCCAAAGCATCTTTTATGCAAAAAATAAAAATATTGGTTTTTTGGAAAATTTACAGTGGTATTATGTATTAAAAGATAAAGTGCTTTGAGTATTAGATGATCAGATTTAAATCGATTATATTTACTTTTCATGTTCTTCATACTTCAATAAGATTAATAAGTAATTATTCTCGATAAGAAAGAAAATTCCTTATGATGTCTACTGAAAACTCATTTAACCAAATTAACAGAAAATCATTTCAATGATCAAATATTTTAAACTTTAGTCCTGCCTGACTAATAATATGCTTAGTTATTATGGTTTTTCCTCGGAAATATATAAAAGTAGTCTCCTACATAATATGCGAAGAAATTTGCAAATAATGCAAGGGAAAATTATTTATTTATGTTGGCATATATGTGCGTTCATGTGCACGTCTATGTTTAATAACAGGAAAACAGAAGCATATATTCGCATGCTTTAAATTATTTCAGAAATTTTCATCTATTGGGCGTCCAAGACCTCAACTTCAATAGAATTCAAATTGTTAGACAAGTAAATAATTCATTGAGTTTTGTTAAGACATTTGACAAGGATTTAAGTCAAAACACAAATTACCTCACAAGCTGCAAGCGTTTGCCTACATATATGTATATATATATATATATATATATATATATGTATATGTATATATGTATATACATATTTTTGTATATGTATATACATATATACATATACATATACATATATACATATACATATATATACATATGCAAAGCCAAGTACATATGTGCATATCGCATTAACTTTCTCTTAAGATAACTTTGAATCAACAATATCAAGCTGCATATGTATGGAATAATGAATCCTTTTAAAAATTAAATGCATTTTCATATCATTGTTATTGTAATTAATTTACTTTCTCTTCATTGGTAGATGAGTTAATGAGAATAATTTGAGTAACTAATTAATAAATTTATTTGTTATTCCATTTTAAAGGTACAAGTAACAGTGAAGATTAAGTCATATCGTTCAAAGCACAAAATGCGCAAATAGCAAACCAAGCGCTTGCTTAAAATTATTTAAAAATTCTACGTAATTAAGACGCAGTATACAAGCAGGAGTTTTAGTTCATATAACTACCTTTAAGCTATTGTATAAAAGTTTATTGAAAGTATATACGATGCGATGTATACAACAACAAGTTGTATATCGAGCGCAATGTACATAAACAAGAGATGGATATTAAAAGTTTCGAAATAAAGCTTAAAGGAATAAAGATTCGATGAGCTATGAAATTGTTAAAGGATACGATATATATATCGCATGCAATATATAATTATGCAGTGTATAAAGTTTTTATGAACTTAAGATAATTCCAAGATCTGTAAATATAATATCTATGAAATGCGTAAGTCAAGTTTATTAAGAGCTTGAAAAGATTCATATCAGATATGTGAACTTGATGTCGCTTATTGCTCATGATGAATACTAAAACTTCGTTCTGTTCTTTATTAAAATATTGGCGCATTTCTGCCAAAAATTTGCCTTAGATTAAATTTCCCTTTTCATTATATTTCACTTTAACCAATCACTTGTTTCTCATAATCATTGGACCGTATTATGGCAAATATTTATATGTAATAATGTTTTCATGCATCTGTATGCTGTTATGGTAATAGTCTTCCTATCTATATGCTTTGGTTTGCAACTGTTTTATACTTTTGAATGAAATTTATGTGCGTTTCCACTCAAGCATAGGTCAGGAACCTTGTCCATAAGTAATTATATGTATACCTTGCGTTAATACAACTGCTATTTATTTAAATATATATTGTAATCAGCACAGAGAATTCCATAAACGTCTACATTCAGATATACATATATATATATATATATATATATATATGAATATATATGAATATGCATGTTTTCCGGGTTATGTATATATAGCAATTATTTAGATTGCAATTATAATCAATTTCGATAAATGATAAGGGCTTACATCTAATATAAAACGAATTTCACATACTCTTTATGGGAATTTCGAAATCAAGAAAAAGAAATGAATCTCCTCACACACACACACACACACACACATTCAGCTAGGCTGAGCTTTTTCTTATATTCAGTTCTAACGGCCAGCATTAGCAAACAGTTCCGAGTCCCTCCAACTCCAATAAAAAAATTTTTACTATTGTCCATCTAAGATATTACCAATTTGAACATGACATTAGAAATTTTTGAAAAAAGTGTTCAACTATATCTAAGCTTATTTAAGAAAAAAAAAATGAAAGTTTATGTCCAAAACAACAAAAAGTTAAAGGTCTCAAAACGTTTGCAATGCGCAGAGTAAGCCCGCAGATATTTTGTTAAACATATATATATATATATATATATTTTTTTTTAAAGAGCATCGGTATCGTTCGGTCCATTTGTATGTGTTTCTGTAATGGTCGCCAAATATTATGAATTTGTCAAAAATATTGGAAAAAACTATAAATTTGATTACTCATTACTTAGAAACTATGACTGAACCTAAAATCAGATTTCCCTATCGAATATTATGGAGGATCGAAACTTTTTTGTTAAATTTTAATTTTTTTTTTTTTTTTTTTTTTTACGCATAAACGATTCGATTGCAACCGCATATGATTTCCTTCTTTATTTGTTATTTAAATAAATAATCAAAAATTTAAAAGAATTCAGGATTCCCTCAAGGAAATAAACTACGATAATTATTTCATTAACAAAGAAATAAACAATTTGTAGAAACGAATATTCATGTCCATTAATAAATCCGCATACACACAAACGTAAATATTAAATTTACTATACAATTAATATATGAACTAAAACAGATGTATGCCTTGGATACACTAAAAGTGATCCTTTTTAAATCATGCAAATATTTACCTATTCACACGTAGACAAGTACTTCGCATTAAGTATGACCATAAAGACATATATCATATGACATGTTAGGAACTTATGAAAAAAAAAAAGCGATCATAAAATTATTAAAATTTATTTAAATTTCTAAAGAAGAAGAAATTTATTATGTTTTATTGCTAAACTAATATTATCTTTCGTCGAACAAAAGCCAAAGCAAAGTGAAACAAATAATTTAAAAAAATATTTAATAACAATGCGTTCGCATTGAGAGCGATTTTAATGGGATGAAGCGAAATAAAAATCGAAATTTTGGCGAAATTTTATTGAAATCCAATTTATCAAAGTAAAGAAAAAAAAAACCAAATCGACTTGCTTTTGTTATATGGTAATTTTCGCTAATGCGGCATTGTTGTAAAACAAAAAAAAAAAAAAAACGAAAAAGAAAAGGAAAAGGAAAATAAATAAATAAATGTAAGAATAATAATAAATAAACGAAATTGCTAACTACAAAAAATGGAAAAGAGAACACAACGCTAGTAATTGTATAAAAACGCTGCAACCGGAACGTAATAGTATATCATTTCGGTGAAATCGTAACTGAATTGCGAGCAGGCAGAAGCATAGGCTGTTCATTTCCCTTAAACGGTTAATAATTTTTATTTTTCTTTCATTATTTAAAACTAATGAAATATTTTAAATATACGAAATATATTTTCGATCTGTTTATATGAAACGAAAAAAAAAAAAAGCTCATAAATAATAATCATAAAGAAATATATATGCAAAAGTTTGGGCGGGTTAGCCCACGGGATGCTTTCGTTTAATTAAATTGAAAAAAAAACATATTCAACCCCAATTCTACTATATGCTTTTATAACGAATCATACCAAGATGTGACTCTCAGTCACTTACAAGGAAGATGGAATTAATTGAAATATTATTGCTTTGACTCATAGTTTAAATTCATTAATTTATCGAACAAGCTGTAAAACATTATATGCAGGCGAGATTTTTTTTTTTTTTTTTTGATTTGAAAAGTTAAGAAAAGAAATTGTTTCTTAGTGCAAGTTCTGCACAAAGTCAACTGGGAAGGCTATGACGCATTCGCATTTTAAAAATTCTATTTCTTCTCCTAAAAAAGGTCAAAGGATCAACTGTGAATATTACGTAGCATTGTTAAGCTGTTTGAATGATGAAATTCCTAAGAACTTATTGAATAGTGTATGGTAAGCATTATACATAAATAATAAAGAGAAGCCCTTTCTTTGGGCAAAGAGCACAGCACCGGGTATCCACTCTATGCATTCACGATAATTCGTTTAATTCAAAGAAAATAATTTTTTTTTTTTTTAAATAAAAAACAATGGTTTTCGAATTGGCCGCATTCCTGGCGGTTTCAATTCGGCATCGATCATTTTCATATTTTACCTATATGTTTATATCAATACTCTCTGAAGGACTTCGGATTTGCTTTACTGATTTACTTTTAAACCGATTTTTAAGTGATATTTTCTAAAATGAACTCATTTTTCCCAAAATTCTATGCCATTTTTATTTAAAATAAGGTTTTTAAAAAAACCTACGCACTTTGTGACATAATGAATAGAAGAATTTTTGTTTTAGTTGTTTGTATTTTTTTTTAGTTGTTGTTCAAAGGAACAATTTAGTCTCGTCCGATTACGTCTAAATTAGGTGTTGTAGCAACATATTGTCCCTTTCGTTGTCATTTTGTTTTAGAAAAAAAATTATGTAAGTTTTGATATCTCAACTAATGTACAAACCTTTGCATGGAAAATTGGCATTAAAAAATCAGTTCGTAATTTCGTGCTCAAGACCAAGAACAGATGGATAGACGGACTAATCAGCAAAGAAAGGACAGAGAGACATTAAGGTTATGTCGAAAAAATGAAGAAAAGAAAAAACGGAACAGTTAAAGGCATAAATAATTGGCCAGGGACACAATTGCTTCTGCATCTTGGTCGGACATTTTTATATGGAGACTATAGGACACCCTACATTTGTACTTGAGTACTTGAGACTTGAGACTTGTACTCGAGTACTTGAAAACAGATTGGAAATGCAATCGTCCTTCTAAAAAGTACATAGAAAATTAACGAAGACACCTTCTCTTCTCGTAAGTCTTACGAACAAAAATCTATTTGATATACTAAATTTTAAAGACTTAACTACTGGATATTTTTTAGATATATTTATACTTTTAAAAAAAATCAAAAAAAGCCTACGTTTTTACAATTGTTTTTGTCAATTTTAATGAGACATTCTTTGCATTTTTTTCTACTCATTTTTGTTTTTAATTCAAAATTTCTATAGGCCTCAAAAGCATGTCTGGCATGGTGCTTTACCCAACGGTGAACGTTCGATTGACACATATTGCGATGCGTGGCATTCGGGGGCGAGAGATAAATTTGGTTATGCCAGCAATTTGCTGGGGAACAAACTGCTTGATCAGGACCGTCAAACATGCGACAGCAAATTGATAGTGTTGTGCGTTGAGGCGCTGTCGCAGGATCGAAGAAAAAAACGTGATTTGAGTGACAGGTAAGTTAATGAAAATCAAATGCAAAAAAAAATGTCTTTTTTTTTCTACGTGAATGTGTGAAATGACAAGGACTCAGTAAATATTTTATGTAATCTTTTTGCCAACAAGCATCCAAACACGCTTCCCATTTTGCAAATTCCCATATAGTATTTTCAATTGTACACATAAATACACTCTGGTATGTTCAAATAGGCGAACATTTAACACAAACAACAACATAACAAAATTCTATTGTCAAATACAAGTCACTTACAGCACACAGCCGAAACACTACGGGGATATTAAATTTATAGGTCATCAATGTTCCTACAACACATCACCTACTTTTCCCCTCCTTCTCCCTCTCTCGATGTCTCCCGCTCAGCATCTCTCTCGTATTAGAACAAAAATTAGTAAATATTTCGATAAAAGCATGCATACTATGTAATGTGCAATCGTTACTGTACCAAATTCTCGTCCCCTCCACAACTGTAATTACAATCAATGCCCTCTATCAGGTAACTTCAATAATTCAATGGCTTTGCGTCCCTTTCCTTTCGTTTGATGTTTTACAAAAGTGCGCAAAAAAAAGAAAATCTATTCCATTATCGCATATAAAGCTGAAAGATGAAATTATCACATACATAGGCGCACACTGTATGTTTACGTGTACGCTCTCATAATGCCATTACATCAAATTTGCTTTATAACAGAAAATTCAAAGGAGATTTCACAAACGTTTCTTGTCAGTTTATTAACATTACACATTACATATATATATAGATATGTTTATATAAAAACTTGTGCGTATAGAAATTCATTTTTTCATATTGTAGGCGTTTAAATTAAAGTTATAGAGACAGACAATCATCGGCAATGTCGCAAATTATTAACTTTTCTTATATTCTGGTATTTCATTATCCTATATGAAGAAAGAACGTAAGCGTCCCAAGCCTGCATACAAGTAAATCGTGTCGTGAAAAAAAAAAAAAAAACGACAAACATACATTAACGGTAAACAATTCTACCAATTTGAAATTTCTTGGGGTACATCCATCTTGAGAACAATGAACAGAACACAAGATCCCAATACAAGGCGCCAGTGCCTTTAAAATATTTATTCATTTATTTACTCAGCTACATATAAAAATGTTCAGCTTTTACAGCATATCGTAAAAATTGAACTATAAACAAGAAGATGATAAGGAGTGCAAAAAAATACATATCGCTACAAATCCCGAAAAATGTACTACGAGTAAGTTAATGAACACTACAGATTAAGGTATTGTACGGGAGAACTAAATGGAAATAATATATAATTCAGTCAACAGAAAGAATGTAATAAGAATATTATTAAGGCAGAGCAAAACCGCAAAATAAAGTAATTGAGTTTATTAAATCATACGAATAAAAGAAAGTATCTTTTATTAAAAAATTGGAGCATTTCCATAACAGTGGAAGAGTACAACTTATAAAAGCATGCATAGAAACCTACTAGAGGCCTGTAAACGTATAAAAAAATTGAGTGCTCGAATAAATTATTGCCTCGCAAATTACTTACGATATGAAACTCTCACTAAACTCATGGAATTCACAAATGAAATTTTTAATATCCAAATGGATATATGGACGGATTAGTAACGACTTTGGGTTGTCATCAGGTTTACCCTCATAACTAGTGAAATGAATTTTTTCATACCTTCAGCGATTCCTCAAGGAAGTCTCCTCTCTTGGAGAAATTATTTTTGTATTATATATTAACGATATCTCATATCTGATCAAGACTGATGACTTGAAACTATAATGATATGAAAGTCTGTTAACACTGAACTAAATTTCAATATCCTTCAAGTTGGCCTAAATAGGTTTGTTACTTGGTCCTCAGTGAACTTCTTAACGCCAAACTTGAAAAAATACAAAGAATACGCATATCTTACGAAATATTTCATAGTTTCACAAACAGTTGGTGAATATGGAAATCGTGCACAATTTAGGAGTGTTTTTCGATGATAAGCCTCGTTTTAACGTAACTATCGGATCGTCCATTAAAAAAGGAAAATCTACATTAAGTCAAAAATACACATCAATCACTGGACTCGACAATTTGATGATCCATAAAAACAGAAACGTATTGTTTGGTTGCTTGGTATTCAAATAACGCGAAGAATAGCAGCATGAAATATTTTACTAACAAACTGTGAACTTAAACCCTTGATGACTTTAATTCCAATGTCATACGTTCATATCTGATCGTTACGTGGACATATAAGCTATATCTCATTGCCTGTACTTACTCTACAACCAAAAACAAAAAAAACAAAAAAACTTCAATTAATAAACAAAACAGAAAACTGTTAAGCAAAAAATTCTGAATTTATGAGAAGCAAGTAATATATTATTAATTATTAGTAAATACACGTTTAGTGTTAATCAATAAAAAAATTTCAGGCAGAATGGTTCGAGATATCATTTTATACCTTTTTATATCTTCCAATATCTGAAATTTTTTCGATAAATTTGTAATAGATTTCCGCAAAAGTTTCGAGTTTTAAAAGCAAGTTTTAAAAAGGCATTACATATAATTGGACCGAGCATTGTCTTAAGCAATGCAGGTCTTTCGCTTCATAATGCCTTTGTGCCTATCATATTTTGCCTGATATTTATATTTTTTTTTTTTATTGCTGGCGGAGAATTTCCAATCATTTGGTGCATCTTTGTGATGTGCCGGGCATGGTGCTGTGCTTCTATAAAATGGGCACAATGATACCAATAATATTTGAATACACATTTATTATGTATGTTTTGGCGAGTATTTCTCCCATGATTAGCTAAACTAAAGAAGAAATTTTAAATTATTCTTATTGACCGAGAAAAAAGAAAACGAATTATGTCCTACTTAAGTCAAAGTTTTCAAAATGAAATTATTTTCTTTAAAGGCAAAATTGTTAGCACTACGTCTAGTATGCGCTTTATGTTAGGACAATAAAACACAGATTCACTGAAGAGTTGTTTTCACAAATTCCATTTCGGTATCTAAAAAGGAAGACAGCACAAAACATTGTCAACAATCTTGCACAAGTCCTTAAAGCACAGCAACACCACTCGAAAAAAAAAAAAAACAAAACAAATCACGCTCTCAGTGTATAATTTTTTCCATCTGACGATTTATATATACTTACTGCTGTTTTGCTTGATGTTTGTTTGCGAACTTCTGCAGGTCTCACGTTTTTCACAAAATCTAGTTTTAATTTTTTAATTCAAATCTTCATTTCAATTATAAATCATCGCTTGGGACACTAAAGGCTTAAAACGCTTATTCACTTTCCTTTGGTTTGTTTGACTCCTCATTTCATCGGAACCTAAATCCAAGTGTTGTTTTTAAATTTTTACCGCCATAATTAGACATAAACAAGACATTTGCTTAATTACATGGCGGATATCATAACATTCGTAGTATTTGCATATGTAAATATATCTGTGTACATATGTGTGCGTATTCAAGTAATTCATTATATTTATTAAGATTCAAACAAGAGGAAGAAAATATTTGGTTATTTTTTCTGATTTTTTATAGCAAGAACAATGATATGAAAGTCTTACGTGACGCAAGTAAACACGTTTATCAACTATCGCTTTCGTGATGAACCAATGTTAACTAAAAAATATTTGAATAGCGACTGACTGTTCGCATTGATGCAGAGGTTAAAAGATAAGACAGAAATTATAATCGGCTTAAGGCCACCAATGTAAGCTTGTGTACGATATCGGATTACGAAACACATTTCTTGACTACTTCGGTAGTTCTTCATTTAACATTTCCATGAATTTTCTTAATAAGAGAGACGTCATTAACAAAATATCTCTAATTGAAAGTTCTCCGAATTCAGTAACAAAACGAAAAAACGAAGGCAATATGATAACAGTTTGAAATCCTTAAATTGGATTTAAAGTTGAACTAAAGCACTGACGATAACTACGTAAGAAATCAAACTGACAAAAACATTAGAAGAATAATGTTTTGTTTGAAAATTTCTAAAAAATGGTTTAATGCCGTTTATGTATTGATCTAAAAGGGGATGGGTGCAGTATGAAATTTTGGGAGCCGGAATAATGCGATACATGCAGCCACAATGAAAACTGCGAATGTTTACAAACAACAGAAAGAAAAAGAAGAACCAACACACACACTAATTGAACGTCAAATAACAAAACAATAATAGGCAGAAACCTTTCTTCCATTGTATGCATCACCCAGTCTTTCTCTTTCTTTCTCTTTCTCTCTCTCTCTCTCTCTCTCTCTCCCTCTCTCTATCTTTCTCTGTGTGTGTCTATGCGCGAGTAGATATTTATAAATGGAACGTAAAATTCTACATATCAATAGCGCAATGACGACGTATGAACATGCACAGATTCACATATGACTTTACCGCCAACTATTGTCTAAATATAGAATAACAAGCGCTTCACTGACTCTCTTTTACTATTAATGAAATTCAACATCGCATTGTAAATAAAAGCGCATATAGATGTGTGATTAGTTTTTGTTATTTTGGTTTATAAAGATTGGGATATGCGAGTAGGTGTAGATATAGGTACAGGTATATGAATGTGTGAAAACAGAGAAGGAGCAGCATATTCAACGACTTTGTAACTCGTAATCCTGCAGTTTGTTGTTGTTACATCCAGTGCATAAGTGCCTATGTTAGTGTTTGCACAGTTGCCAATATTGTAGAAAACAACAATAACATGGAAAAACAATAAATAAATGAATGCATATTGTATTTCTCCACTCATTCAGCATGTGCTTGATATAAAAACCAATTTTTACTTTATTACCTTGGTTGAGTGTGAAAAATAAACACTACAACAATATGCTCAGTCACACTCTGCAAACCAGACTAAGGTCAGTTCGGGAAACAAGCGAGCACAACCATTTTTCGAAGGAAAAATATATATATATATATAAAAAAAAAGAAGAAGAGAAAGGCAATTGTCAAAGAAAACTTTTTTTCAACATGTTCTGAAACCCTTTGTATTACATAGAAGCTTCACTGAGATTACATGTGTGACTTTTTTACATGTACATATAAACCTTACTTTTATATATATATATATACAATTATATATATATATATATACACATACAATATACACATGTATATATATATATATACAATTTGTTATGGTATTTGAGTACATTTGATATATAATATGATATGTGGCTGCAATATATGACTAAGTTTTTCTCTTTCCTCCTTAAATCATCTATGGAGGACAATGAAATAAAGCAAATAATGAAAATATATGCGGCTATGATCGCTACATATGCATACTATACCGACTTAGAAATTTCTCATATTCTCAACTTCGATTAATTATTTGGGCATAAAGTTCGTCGCGAATTGACAGCGTCGTTTAGCAATGTGGAAAGCTTTTTAGAACACAGATAACGTGCAGAACGTTAGGACACGACCGGAAATGCACAATTTGTCCAATTGTGTGGACTAAAGAAAATCTGTGAGTTCCGTGGGTTTCATTGCGAGATATTTTAACGGCTCCATGAGTGCAATCTGTGAAGTTGTCCGTTTTAAGTCCTATAAGCAGCGAACAATGTATGTCGACACAGACTAATGTGACGAAAACGTCCTTCAAACAAGTTGATGCAATATTGGCTTCCTATCACTTTTCTACTATTCGTCAGGCACTTATAGACACGTGCTTTCAGTATTATATACACGAAGCTTTTGCGAACCGACCAGTGTTTCGTATAGCATTCTACATCTACGCCATGTACACAGTATTGACGAAAAAATGAATATTAAGAACTCTGTTTTGATCACTAGTCACAAATCGTAAGCGAAACCAGGAAACTTGTTAGTCACAGTTTTTATGACTTTGTATCAAATTTGGTATTTCAGAGCAACAGACGCAATAGAATTCTAAGATGTCATGTGAGGAAGCGGTTTGCTCTCTTACCAATTATGATACACAGCTCACACAAAGAGGTAGTACTTTTCGAGTTAGTTGTGTTTCTATCATCTTACTTTTGCCTTGTATTAGTTCTGAAATTAGTGTCCAAAGATTGCGCGCGATAATGGAACGCATCTAGGCAAATACATTAAATTTTGCAAGTTTGCAAAATTCGGGAAAATGGTAATCGGCCTAAAGATCACACATCCTATGTACTCTATGTTTTTTCGGGAGCGACCAGAAGTACAATTATCACAACAGTGTAAATAAGCGACTTACGGAAAAGTTATTTCACAAATTGAACATATATAACTGTAAAGCACCGACAATAAATGCCAATGCTTTAGGAGATATTCAGGGTCTACGTACAATAACCTTTCATAATATAAATAACTGAATACTAAATAAATATGCCGTAGCATTACCTACACATGCCAGGAATACGGCTTTGGTTCTTAGGTTTGAGAGGGTTAACATAGAAATAATTGATTCACATACCCAACGGTTCTGCGGTTTACAAAATCATACGATTTGGTACCTAGGTCAGCACTAACAATAAGATAGACATAAGAACATGTATACAAGTAAACATTGCGATCGAAAAGAATTTGCAAAATTATGCATGTTGTCATCGTATATATCATCTGAAAGCAACGGCTCTGCGGTTTACAAAATCATTCGATTTGGTACCTAGATCAGCACTAACAATAAGAGAGACAAAACATCGGGCGACTATAAAAGAGCGTGTCGCAGTACGTTAGGGGTTGAGTTGTTCAGTTTGATTACAGGAGAGAGTTTGTTTCTCGTTATTGGCTTATTGTCTTCGGTTTAACGCGGTTGCGGCCTTAATTTCAATAGACACCTTGAATACATATAATGAATTAGTGAATGTTAAAATTGGAAAAAAACTTTTCAACTTTCGGTCTGATAAAATAATAATATTCATAAATAAATAGTTTTTTGCAAATGATTAATAAGCAAAAGTATTGTTTAATAATAAAGTAAAAATTAAATAAAAAAAAATAAGAAAGAGATTTAGTATGATAAACTTAGCTAAAATGCAAACTCAATAGAAAAGGTAAAGTAAACCTAAAAAAGATGCAATTAAGAAAAAATGTCTACTTGAAAATCAAAAAAGGACATCGTGTATAATAAATGAAAATGTACAAAACTTTATAAATTTAAAAGGGAAAAAACAGTAATAGAATAATAAAACTCAAAAATAATTCAATAATAGAAAATTTGTATATATATAGTATATATAGTAATATATGAATCAAATAGAAATGTTATTGCAATAAAATATTCTTTTTCCACGCCTTTAACGTGTCGAAGAGGGAACAAAAGATGCAATAAAATTCTGAAAAACACTGTAATCGGACAATTACAGACCGTTACTTCGCCTCGTACAGTTATTAACTTATTTTTGTGATTACATAACAAAAATTGTACATTATTTTTATATAGAGCCATGCTTTCCATAAGAGCGCTCGCATTGAAAGATGCTCACACAACCACCTGACTGACGTAATCCGAATTTGAAAAAATTACAAGTTAGACTTTATCGCCATATAAAGGCTTGCTTTTACTTTTACTTAATCCCTAAGTTTATACCGCTGTCATCCAAATTTCGTTTAGCTAACTTTTATGCCAATTTTCATAATAAAATATTAAAAATCAAATTTTCAAATTTTATGCAATTAATTTTTGTATCCAACTACTCTTATAAACCAATTCTCTTCGTGAAACATAAAAATTAAACATATTCGCCATATAAGGACTTGTTTGTCATGACCCTTCTTATATGGGATGGAGGCCAAGAAATAGACCTGCTTGATCCACATTCGCCAAGGTTAATATCTAAGCCAACTTACTATTATGGTCCAATTTTCGTCATGGAATACTGAAAATGTAGTCCTTTTTACCATATCAAGATTCAGTTATCGTAGGTACGCCTATATGTGTCGCGGTTCAAAATATTACGTAATAAAGGGGGATTTCATCAGGTTTCATTCGTGGATCAAAATACATCAGTGTACTATATTTTATTAAAATAATTCATAAATTGCTTGCTGTACGTAGAATATAGGAATACATACACAAACATTAGACGGACAGACAAACTTAGGTTGTTTAAAAAGTGATTTGTAATTTGTCGATATAACAATGGATGGGATTATTGTGTTGAGTGTTGCATACGTCCGCACATACTTAATATACCATATAGCCAAAGTGGTGTAGAATATGACAAGGTTGTGTTATGTTACGAAATCCACCAACATAATAAAGCCGCCCTCTCTCTTATCTGTGGTCTTGCTCATGTTCGCAATCGTGAGACAAGCGTGACCCTTTTGTTCTGGGCGCTCATATATTATACGTTACTCTGACGCGTATTTTTATGGGCTACCAGTCTTATGCGCTACAAATCTGATATGAGTCCTAGAGTGATCGATATGAAACGCCATGTAGTGAAGAGGTCAACCAAGTTACGCATTTCACGCCTCATTCTCTTTACGCTTCATTATGTAGAATGGAACGAATAATCAATAAAAAGTCACAATTTCGTGAGGGGACGATTGTTGTTTTCCTTTAAGTTTATCTTCATTTTCTAAATTTTCTTTTTGTTGTAAAAGCTTATTAATATTATATTTATTATTCGTTTTTAAAGATAGATCTGCACACTTTTGTACAAATGTTCAATTTTCACCCCGAAGCTAATTGCAAGACTCCAGCTGGTGCGTTCTTTTTTTTTATTTCACCCATTTTATTACACATGATTGATTTGATGGTAATAATAGAAATTTTCTGCTGAAATGCACATCTTGTGTACTCACGCTTGTCTTTCGTCCTCTTTACTGGCAAATACATTAAATATTCAGTTTGCTTATGCATATGGGCATGGATAGGGGGGTCGACCGGCACATTTTTTTATAAGCTTCACACAACGTTCAACACTGAACACTATAGGATTTCTAAAGTTTTAATCAAACACAATACGCATAACTTATTAATTTTAAGAGTTTCATCTAACAACGCGACTTATGCATTTTATGAATATTTATTCCGTTTTATGCACTTCGTAAGGAAATAAAGTTGTTGTTTTTGCTGCTAATGCATTATTCCGTCGGAAAAAAATTACATAAAAAACAAAAAAAAGAAGAAAAAATGATAACAATAATAATAATAATAATTCATACATACGTACATACTTCAGTAACTGGATAGAAGCGAACTTTAACATTACATAAATCATTTAGTTCATAAATAAGGAAAATTAATACCATCACAACTGCATGAGAGTCCTGAAAGTGCATACAAACAAGCATATTTCAATCAAAATGTACACAAAAGGCAGGTCCTTAGAAAAGTGATATCAGACAGAAGTCAACGGCTTATTTTCAATTATTGCCGTGGGCCATAACCTTATTATCCGAATTCCCAGCAGTAAACTCATCAATGTCTTTCACAGTAACGGTTAAAGTAATTAAATACAACAAAATAATTCAATTAAGCACGAATTTGCTTCAAAACATTATAAAGTGCTACTCTGTGGAATACTTATAAATTAAGGTTAACTTAGTCTTAGTTTAGCTGATGATTGTGGTGTATGCACGTTGCGAGACCGCACATTAAAAGGCACAAATTTTCATACACAATACAAAACTTGTGAAACGAGTTATGTAAGAAATTTTTTTAGCTCCGTCCACTTCGTGAAGCAACTCGGGCAATTATTCTCCTCCTCGCTTGAGTCAGTATCAAGCTAATAGTTTGGTACAATCCCAAAAAAGACTTAATCCTTAAATTACATAAATTTTTCCCGTAAACCTCTGCCATTAGTCAGAATGGAAACTTTACTCTATATATGCTCAGCGAAGTTTTACAAGGTTATCGGAAAAGTTATATCGTTTTTTCTTTTTGCCAAAATGAAGAACAATTTTTTTTATCGCAATTTTGAACGGTCGAATTCAATAAATCTATTCACCCAGCGATATCATGAATTATAATCCGGCACTTTGCATCAAATAATGCAATTATTTTGACGCCATCAGCTTTAATTGGTCTTTCAGAACGTGATGCATCTTCAATATAAAAGCTGCCAGAACGAAATGAAGCAAACCACTTTTGAGCACTGGCTTTCTATGAACCCTTCTGTCTGCATTGACATTCAATTATGTTTCCCTTCCTTAAACAACATTTTTACATTTTCAATAGGAAAATGGTAGAACACGCGCTAAATGCTGCTTTTGAATTTGACCGCATTTGATAGGGCAGTAAACAACAAATATAGCGCAAAATCAAACTAACTTTTTCACAAACATATGTCGGTTCTTCGGATATATACTAAGAATGCGGCTTAAATGTGAACTTGGCCGTGTAAAACTACAGTCATATTCTCTGTTGGGAAAAAAATAGAACGAAAAACTTTCGAAACAACCTAATAACTTTTCTTACAGTACCTAGCTGTAAATGAAAATATGGAAACTTAAGAGCTTCAAGAGTAACTATTTTTTTGGATCGCAATAAGGAAGAAAGTTGTTTTTTAAATCAATTTCTTATTTACAGATTGGATAAACAGTAGATTTTTCCCACTTGTGTGTTAAAATAAAACTGTGCCTTCTTGATAGTTTACTGGCGCCATTCCAAGAACACCAAATGATCGCATAGCTCCGAAAAAATTAATGGATGCATAATCGGTGCGCTGACATCACTAAAACCTCATTGCTCCCTTACTTTTATACCTTATCTCCATGTACATATTTGCCTTAACAAAATTTACTAATAACAACAACATTATAAAAAAAAAAAAGGAAAGAAAGGACGTCTCAATAATGCGATTAAAATAAAGGAGTGAACGTATAAATTATACAATAACACAATTGACTGGAGAAAATTGAGAAAACTGCAATGGAACTTCTTTTTGTTTACTTGTTGAAACTTGACTTTGCCTATCAAATTTCACTCCGTATTAGAGCTATCCTATAAAACAAGCCTCCCATTTACTAAGACTTGAAGAATATGTACACCTAAAGAGTGTTAAGATCTGCAAGCAGAAGCTGAAGAGCACATTGTTTCAAATCTAGGAAAAACCACGACGGTGCCAACAAAAAGCATCATACAGACAACAGGCAGTAACCATGGCTTAATGAATTCAGAATTTCATGCTAATCAAGAATATATATACTTTATAGGGTCTCTAAAGCTTCCTTTTGGGTGTTACATACATTACGAAAAACAACAAAATAAGTATACCCCCTCCTTCAGTGGGGGTGGGTTTAATTAAATAGGTTTTTAATAAACTCTTCTAGTTATGGCGCTAATATGCATCGTACCATTCATTGAAATCACGCCGTATAAAATATTGGCTTTTGTTATGATTTTGTGTAAGAGAAAGGATTAAGGGATAAAAAAAAATTCTTTGTTAGTAATAAATATTTACTAATTAATATTAATTAGCGAAAAAATATGCAGAGAACCCTTAAGCAGCGATGAATAGAGTAGGAAATAATAGGATAATATTGAATAGTGCTTAGTGAAGAAATATAGTTTACAAATAGCTCCGTAAACAGAAACGATATGCGAGTCCTTTCTTAACTTAGAAGAGTAAGACAGTATTTAGTATAAGAACAACAAGCATATAAATTATATATAAAATTAAAAGAAGCAATCGCGTGACAGTTTTTCAACATCAAGTATTTTGAAGCAATAAATGATTTTTGAAAATCAATTCAGAACCTTAATAATACTTTAACCCACTTTTCTGCTATACTCTGCGGTATGTCCGGCCATACATCCGTCTGTCTCTTCATGGTCTGTTGCACTTAATTCGGCAGTAGCAAATCAGAACATGTTTTGAAGAAGTTTCTTACACTCACACCGATTGGATCGGATCATATTTACAACCACACCCCAAAAAAAACCCAATAAAGAAAAAAAAACGAATTTATAATTTTTAATTTTTCTAAAAAAAAATGAGTTAAGAGCATTTTTTGGATTTACTCAATGAATGCAGAAAATTTAGATGAGACCCCTCCTGGGACCCTGGGACCTTTCTCTTATAAAAGTTCTCATAAAAAGCAAGCATTTATATGGTAACAAGAGAATTTGTATAAAATAATAATTTGACATATAAATTTACCGTTCTAAATAGCAGCTCCTTCGCAGAGAAAGCTTTTATGTAGTTACGAGGCATCATAACCTTTCATATTTCATGGCAAAGATAGTTGAACAATCGTATTAAGCGAAGCGATTGTGTGTGTACTTAATGGTCAGCCATGCTGGACTATAAAACGTTTTAATTTCATTTATAGGCACTACCAAAGGTTACAATTATATATATTAGATTAGGTTTAGCAGTTCAGTTGTAACTTTATACATAAAAGTATACATAAAAAAATGTATATAAACCCGCTATGCGGTATAGAATGACCGCCAGGAAAATATGGTGATTTGCTTGACTGACATTGTGATAAGCAGCATCTTGAACAGTTCAATGTCTGAATGTTAAGCCTTGACCTCAAAATACAGCCAGTTTTAAAAAAGAAGATATAAAGAATAATAATTAATTGAAAATGTTTGAGAATTTTCCGTTCATTACCTGAAAAAGCACATTAGAGTTCGTATTCAGCATGACACAGTTAGGATATATTTAAACCTAAAATATATCTTATTCTTTTTTTTTTACTTTTAAATAATTATTCATAATTTTTTTATATTAATTTCTTTCAGTGACATTGAATTCCATACAGCTGCTGAATATGAAGAACATCTTAAGTGGTTGTTAACTTGAAACTAAATCAGTTCTGTGTATAAATTAGAAATGGACTTCCACACTACATAGAAGCAACCATAGCATAAACATTGCTCCGAACATCCTCTTCATCAACGACAAGATTAACAACATAGCTATGAAATCACTAAAAGAAAAAACAAAAAAAACAAAAATTTGCCATAAAGTACATTCAATCGATAGAGGAAGCCAGGCATTGCCAAAAGGAAAAATAAAATATGAAATACCGAAGTTCATGCAAGGAAAAATAATACTCAAAAAAATATTTTTCTCTTTTCTAATGATTGCAAGAAAAACAAAATGTGTTTTCCTAATAATAATAAAAGAAAAACTAAGCAAAAACCAAAAAAAAAAAAAAAAAAAAAAAAAAAAAAAAAAAAAAAAAAAAAAAAAAAAAAAAAAAAAAAAAAAAACATAATTTAAATATCATTTTAAGCGATAAAATGTAAAGATATGAATAGATTTGCATGTGAAATAGTAATAAATTTTATTTATTGTTTTTTATTCTTTTCTAAAAAAACTAATATAAAAATAATAATAATGAAAACTTAAAAGTCATAAAACAATAATTAATACTAAAATTATAAGATAAGTTATTGTATATATGTATGTATATGTAGTGTTTAAAATAAAAAAAAAAAAAAAAAAAAAAAAAAAAGAGGAGAACTCCACGCATAAACAACAATATTGAAAAGATTAACATTTGAGATTCATCAACACACTGAGTAATAGTCATTAATTTGTAAGGAGAAAAAAGCGAACAAAAAAGAGAAAATCCCTTTAAGACCAGAATATAAAATAATAAAAAAAAAAAAAAGTAAACCGCTAACTGAGATGTAAGTCAGTCCATTAAAGTTAAAACAATTTTCAAAACACTCTTTCAATATAACATCTCCATATAATAATTTTTCTTACTATTAGCGTTTTCACTCTTCCGCATACATCCACCGCCTGTAATTATGTATGATTTTTGTCACTTGGAAGTATTCTTCGCAGATTCGACAAAAAAACACATTTGCGAGAGATAAAGACTTAATTTTTTCCCCCTGAAAGGAAATTAGCTTGAAATTATTTATCATTATACAAGATAACTAAAAACTTGAAATTGTCCAGAAAGAAACTCAAGAATGAACGCTAACTCTTAATTTTCTATAATGGTAGCTGGGATAACAAATGGAAGTTCAATTGCAACGCAGCATAGACTATTCGAATAGACTTGCCTAAACGAAAAGAGTAAGACCAATAGATAAAATAAAAAGACAAGACAATTATATCAATCTAACTACTCTCGACCTACTCTCGGCATATCAACGCTGTCACAATTGCGTAGATTTCATAAGATATATTGCTATTTATTCGAAATTTTGTATCATTTCTTATTAAATAACAATCTATTGCTACAGGGAAACCATCAAGAGATAGAGTATTCAGACTTACAAAGCAGGCCACAATACTTTTAAAATTTCCATTCAGTTTTATGAAATTATTATTATATATATATTATGATAGGTTTCTTTATATATCTACAAATAAGCAAAAATTACTTTCTTATTTTTCAATTTACAACGAATTCATTAGCTGCATGATTTCTGTCGAATAGTTTGTCATTTGTCTTGGAATTAAAAGTGAAGACACTTTTGTAAAACAATTACAATATAAGACATCCTTTATTAATTACTGTACACAAATCGGTATCTCCAATTTAAAGTTATCGTAAAAATGAACACGAAAGAATGAATTTCTTCAATGTTCAATGTTGAAAAAACTTGTATAAAAAATTGGGATAGCAACTCTAAGATGTGTTCCATAAAATACTTGCAAAAACTTTTCATTTGAAAATTTAATGAACTTGAAACGCTTAAGCTATTTCGTGTTAATTTTTCCATTTCATACATTTACTAGTTGCTGACAAGCCTCAGATTAAGAGGTTTCAATAAATTTTCAAAATCCTTAATATTACATATAAAAGCAGGAATTTTAAGAAGACATTTTCTTCTAATTTTTTTTTTTTTTTTTTCAAAAAAATTTACTCGATTTCTTTTTAAAATCGTGATTAATAAAATATCCGCTTCGTTTTAACATTGAAAATTCAAGAGTTAATTCCCGTTTAATACAAGACAAATTAATAAATCTCTTAAAAATAGACAATGGAAAATATTTATGTAGCGCCTTGACATAAGCAACACACCTTTTGTACGTATAAATTCTTTAATGAGCTTAAAGTTGGGCAAGGAAATCGTTACAAGTTCTCTGTCGGAATCTGAAGGGAGGAGATAAAGGGGTCCTAAAATCCTAAGATTACCTAAACGGAAAAATAAATGCAATTAAAGCTATTGAAGCGTAGTAGAGAGATCCGCCACATAAAATTAGTAATTTTGAATAAAGTAAAAATTTCGTTCTACTCACTAAACATAATTTTGTTTTTTGCAATTAACTTGATGGATTTTATTGCAATAGTCTTTAGTTATGATAGTTGCCTTTACTTACTTGTATTGATTGATAAAACTAATAGTTACTGTAATGGAAAAAACCTTCTTTTGAGTTCATACTTGGGGATCAATTCGAGCTAATCAAGTGTTAATCGTCTAAAATGCGAAGCGTTTAAAAGTGACCCCTGTTTACTTAAGCGTAATACATGTTCAAAATCCACTCTTAATAATCTAAAGTACAGACGACTAATTTCATATAAAGTAGACAAAATATACAACAACTTAATTATTAGTTAAAGAAAATGTTAGAAAAACTTATCGATTGAATTTTGGGAAAATTTGCAAGACAAATAGAAGAAAATTTTAATAATAAACCAGGAAAAGATTGTATTTTATTTAAACTGAACTATCATCTACTTACTTATGTAAGATATTTGTATTAGACATATCGTATATCGTATCAAATTATATTTTTTACAAAATTTGGCAGCACTCTATAGTTAATTGTACTAATAATAAATCGTATTTATTTATTTCTTTGATGATATATTGGAACCGTTGATTAGATTAACCTTTGAACTCAACTAATGACGATATTGTATTGTGAAATACTTTAAAAACGAGTGTAAAGCTATATGGCTATAAACATTATGATTTGGGATGCCATAATCAAGAAAAACAGAAAAATTATCAAATTTTTCTTAATTGTCGGTTTACTTATCCGCACTGAAATCGTTCTTGAACGTAACATGAGAAAACGATTTTATAAAAACATTTTTCTTGTAAGTAAAGTTCTTATGTCACAATAATGATTTCAACAGGCAGACATATAGACAGATAGGCAGATGAAAGCAAAGCAGCGCTGCCTTCTATTCAAACATTGACAGTTCTAATATATGAGCGCACTAAGCCAACAATCATTTTGACTTGTCAAGTGAACAATTATTATGCATTCGATTCCCTAAGCTACGGTTAGTTATTTCGTTATTCTAAGACAACATTTTTCTTTCTCTCAAATAATTTTATTAATGATACTAAAAATGCAAAAAAAAAGAAATGGATTTGATATTCATAAAATTTTTCGAAAATGAAAGCTGCCGTATTGAACAGGAAAAGACTCAATAGCCAGCATTAAAAATGAAGAGTAGAACTATTATTAACTTTTTATTAAATTATACCTGAGAAGTCTTTATTTTCCTTTTATCACAACACAATGGGAAGTTAGTTTGCTTAAATATATTTAATTTTTATTAAATCATAAAAACAATAATAATTTGTACAACTTTTTAAGTAAAATTAAAATTTCAAGCAAAAAAACAGGAACAGCCCGAGTAAACACCTGAAAATAATATTGTAATTAAAATATATTCAAACAAGCAAACAAACAAATATACAAAAAACACAACACAAACTTACCGCATATCACAGGTACACTCACATATACATGCTAAAGCATTTAACAAATTAAAAATAATTTTTATAATTACAATTAAGAATAAAGAATACTAAAAAAAAAACTGACCACCACATACATACATTTACATAACCTAACAGGCAACACATACGAATTAATGATATAAAATATTAATTAATTTGAAAGAAAAAAAAACGGAAAATAAAGCAAGTAAAATAAAAAATGAGAAACATATACACACACAAACAAACAAATATATATATGTTATATATATATGCATATATATATGTTTCTAGTTGTGAATTAAAAAAATCTTTTTATACGTGAATTTAGCAAAATATAGTAATATAAATATTTAATGATATTTAGTTAAGCATTTGTCGCGCTCATTTACTTACCCACGCTTTTCTAGTTCTTTTTTTTTCTGTCCCATTCTCTTTTATATTCTCTCTTTGACGACAATACTAATTCATTTCCTACATCTCTATTCGAGTTTACTACGTATGCTCAACATTACACTGGGCCAAGGCCGACAATTAGATACCCTACATCACTTCCCCTAGCATGCTTATTCATTCCAAAGCCCGCATTTTCAAGGATGCCCAAAACGTCACATGACGTGTTTTCGCCATAAAATTTCAACAAGCAATTTTCATCATAAAATATTAAAAAATGAAAGATTTCTAAAGGGCTTATTAATCATAAGAAATCTTATAGGGCATGGGGTGCAAGCAATAGATCCATGTGATTCAAATATGATTCACTTAACTTTTATATCTAATGACTATTATTTCAAAATTTTCATCATAAAACATTAGCAATTAGACTATTTTCGCTTATAAGGTTTTATATATCGTGAGAACACTTATATGCGATGGGATCCAAAAAATAGACCTACACAGTCCAAATATGATGGCATTGGTTTCTATGCAAAATTACTATTATCAACCAAATTTCACCATGAAATATTGAAGATTACACTTTCTTACCATATAAAAATTCATTTTCCTGAGAACGATTGTTTGAGATTGGGTTCAGAAAATTACCTGGGCCAATCCAAATTTTTCACAGCAATTACATAGCGATTTTTGTTGAGAAATTTTGAAGATTACAATATTTTTTCAAAATAGAGCGTTCTATGGAAAGAGGTCTAAAAAGTGGTCCTACCGGAACCATATGCGAGAGCTTTTGTCTTTGAGCTGAAATACGTCAGCTTTCAATATTTCGTCAATGTGTCTCAAAAATTGCAACCTGTAGGTTGATACATGAACAAATATCAGACGGACAGGCAAGTTTAGAACGTTTCAGAAAGCTATTTCGCGACGGGATCATAAAAGGAGGGTGTATCCTAAGTCCTTTTGGTTTCTCCATACGTTCGTATATACTTAATACGCCCGTTGTGCCATTAATACTGGTGGGTATAATAAAGCAAAATACAAAAAAAGTATTTATTGCGAGAGATACTTGCCCATTAGCCATGAGATTGAATGAACAACTTTAACGGGGAGAGTTTATCAACGAAAACCAAGAGGGTAATTTCGTATAAACCATCTATCTATCGTTTTCGTTTTCTATTGATTCCGCATCATGTATGACATCCTCATTAATTTTATTTTTGGATTATGTAAGCTCTCACATCTCTTAAATATGACGAGAGCCAAATAGCTATTGTTTCGAACAAATTTGCCTTAGGATTGAATGTTCAGGGTCGCATTTGTAAGAAAAATACCAGCTGTAAAATAAAAACAAAACAATATCTAAAGCAAATTGTTTTCGTATAAACAGAAAAGTGTAAATTTGTGTGAAAGGTAATAACATACATAAGTGACTACCATTACACCTCTGTCTGTTAACAGAAGATTGGTGTCGTCGCTCTTTCCATCATCTCCATATACTAGCGCCATCAATTATAAATCATAAACACACACAGACACACGTCAAACTTGCCTCCTATTTTTCCTTGTTTTTTCAAAACAAATAATAGGAGAAAAAGCTCTAACGATACACACATAATACATAATGCAAGCAAAATAGAGTATCTTTCTTTCGTCATGAAAGCGAAAGAAAATTAATAAAAGATACGTAATCAGTGTGCGGCAGTGAAAACAAGTACCAAGCGTAGTGCAATTTCGTTATCAATTCATTTAATATATTTTTTGGGCCTCTTCGAAAATATCTCTTTGTATCTCTTTCTCTCTCTCTCTCTCTCTCTCTCTCTCTCTCTCTCTCTCTCTCTCTCTCTCTCTCTCTCTCTCTCTCTCTCTCTCTCTCTCTCTCTCCTTCACTATCCACCTATCTGCCCGTGTCTCTCTGCCTATCATCCTTTCAATGAGCAGCATTTAGTTCAATTAAAAACTTAGCGTTGTTGTGCATTTTTCCATTATATTATTTTTCTCTTAATTTAATTTTTTCTTTACATTTTCCCATAAATATACATATACACTTAGATACAACGTGAAATGTTTATATATATAGCTTATATTAATAAATATAATTGAATAGATATATTAAGCGTAAATGAAATGTATTTTACATAAGAGTCATGCATTAGATTTAATAATAACTACTCGAGATACTGTTTGTTAAGCAAAAACCAATCTAGTCTTAAGTCGTAATTTAAATACACAATGAAATTACATAATATATATATATATATATATATATATATATATTGTATACATATTATATATATATATATATATAATAAAAGACAAAATAAGTAAAAAATTGACATCAGAAAGAAAAATGAAAAGGGAGAAAATTTATTGAAGAAATAAAAAAAAAATAAATAAAAACAAAAAAACCTAAAATGGGAAATCTAAATTAACATTACAACAATAAAAATTGGAAAACAATTAAGAACAATAAACAAAATGTATTTCATTCTATTCAATAACAGGTGATGTATAGATTTTGTTTGAGATCAACATAAGATATCGAGCGAGCCCGCTATAGATAACCAATACTCTTAGTCACAGTGAATGATGGAATGACGAAAAGCGCATCAGTCTATCCACGTATTTCTATTGAAATCAAAATATTCAAGTATTAAATATTAGAGTTTTGTTGTTTCCAAAAAACAGAGATTCTATAAGCATGTAAACATGTAAACGTTAACGAAACGTAATTAAATAATTAAATTTTATGAACTTTGTCGCTTTCAATTACTACACACCTTCAATGCGTAAAGAGATTGAAACTTTCCCTTTCTATAAGCTTTTTAATCTCTCTCAGATCGAATACAACAGTTAGGTAAATTAAGATAGATTGTTCAAAATACACTCTTTAGTGCTCTTAGGTTAAATTATTATCTTCACTGTGATGAAGCCATGGCAACATTTTGTTCCAAATATTATTTCGACAATGTGAGGTTTAAGCGTTTTGAACTTTACATTACAGGCTTCTATAATCATTCCTTTTTTCTGCTTCTTCTTCTTCTTCTATTAAAATTCACCAAATCAATACTAGGTGATTAACTGTGCGTGGCCACTTGTTTCACGAAATTAATTACTTTTATATCTATCACCGCAGGATGAGGGGTATATTCATTTCTTGAAAACGTTTGCAACGTCCGGAAGGAAGCGTCAGAGACCCCACAAAGTATATACATTCTTTATCAGCGTCGAATTCTAAATCGATTTAAGCATATCCGTCTGTCCGTTCGTGTAATTTGAGAATGTAAACATTCTCCTGATCGTAAAAATGAAGCTATCGACTTCAAATTTGGCAGAAACATTGAAAGTTCTTGCCCGCAGGTTGGTATTGACCAAATCGCCCAATGGGCTCGTCCACAGCACCACGTAAACTGAGGATACCTCTGTTTTTAAAAAGGAATGGAAATTTGGTTTGGTGCTCATTACTCCTAAACTACAGCAAATAAATGCACAAAAATTTTTCATAACGCGTAGGAACAAGCTTCAGAAACCCCATAAAGTATGCAAATTCTTGGCCAATTTCAAATCTTGAATGCAACTAAACGTATCCGCTTATTCGTCTGTCCACCTGTCGGTTTGCGCAACTTTATAGCACTTATGGTAAACATTCTCCTGCGAAAATGAAGATATCGCCTAAAGATTTGCAAAAGAATTTACAATTGACCTAAACTTTTCAAAGGACATACCTACAAGGCCCACATGCCCCTACAACCACTTTCTTATAAACTTTCATTTTGAAAGTAGAAGAAATCAACTGCGCCCAGTGGATGAGAAATTTCTTCTTGTATTTCTTTTGCCTTTTTTTGAAGCTTTTTTATAACAAAGTTTGCCCTTTTAAGAATTCTTAGCTTAATTTATGATGAACAATTAAATCCTCATCACAAACTTTTAATATATTTTTGGCAGAAATTGGGACTTCTTCCTAATCGCTTTTAGCGTCATATGCATTCAATAGTTGTCTTGATGCAGCAAAGCATATTATGTCAAGCTGGGAAAACTAGAAAATTATATTGAGAGGAGTTAGCTTCCGGCGGTGATTCGTTTAACCTAAACACTCTTTACGTAGAAGATCCGAAGCATCCATAGAGTCAATAACAAAAAGATGTACAATACTCTTATCTATTATATGCGTGCCATTGGTCACAAACAACTAATATATGAAATGCAAACATCATCAATCCATAAGTATTAGCTGTAGAACAAATGTTTTCTTGGGTTTACATTCTTTTAATTTTATTCTGCAAACCACAAAGCAAAGCAATGGAAATTTATTTTTTTTTTTGCCAGTAATGTCCTGAACTTGCTTTTTTATACTTAAAGAAAAGGCACCAAATATTACTCCAAGCACTGTTAACCGTAGAACCACGTGGCCTTAGCGCTGCCCTCTACCCATTAACGTACAACCTAAAATTTTTTTATACAGGCAAACACATCCTCTACACATGAACCTGAACATGGCAGCACACAATTTGTGTTATTTTAATATGACATAAAGCTTAAACCGTCAAAAGTTTAGTCACAATTTTTTTCATCGCTAAAAAGTGCACTATCTTCAAATCGATGATTTTTAGATAAGGGTTACATTTAAAAAATAAACAAAAGCTTAAATAAAGCGTAAGAATGAATATGAAAGAGAAAATTAGTAATTTTTCGGATTTTTTTGAAATCGTTATAACTCTTGAACAATGTTGTTAATTTCCACCGGCTCGATATTATTTAAATTCTGCATATGCGCAAAAATGCTTGGGTTTGACCCTCGCTCCCCATACGTGCTAAAGCAGTTTGTACCAGAGCGCACTTTTTGTGCCAAAACTACTGCACAAGCCATACATTCGAAATTCGATAAAAGCAATGATTGGAAAGCTTGATTGGATCGCCTTATGTACGATATAGCTCGTAATAAAAGTATTACGTCTAATATATTTAGTAACTAAAGCGCAAAGTCTTTTGCGTGAAATATTTCAAAAATATGACGCATAATGTTGATGTGAATTATCGTTTAATTTCATATAAAACTCAAGACTGTAACTGATTTCATGGCAACGGCTATGGATTTAGACGGTGGTAGCAGTAATCAGTATCTTGTACTAACCGAACGCAGCAGAAATTGTGTGATCATGTTCCATACAACATGGGGCTCGATTAAGAGGTATTATACGTACGAGCCTGTGTGCTCGTTCATTTTTCTGAGTTAGGTTTTCAAGGACGTCCTGCATAGGTTTGAAATTAACGTCTTTTTCAAGCTTTCCCTTTATTGTCCGCAATTCATTTTTTCTGTCTTGTTTTTTTTTTTTTTTTTTTGTTATCAATTGTTTTCCCTCAATTCCCGTTATCATAACAAGTTTTAATTTTTATATATCACCTCTAATATACATTACATCAATAAAATATAGCTCAGTATCTGAATAAAGTACGTAAATGAGTTTATATTGATATCGAACAAAGTCGACAGATAACTCAAATTCAGTAGGCGTATTAATACTTAAACCGCATTAACTACATTTTCTCATCTCGTTTTGGCTTTTCCTGCGAACATAAGTACGTAACATACGTGAGCAAAAGACAATGTTAATGAAGTGAAATCAAGTCATGATTATATGGCGGAATCCGTTAATTGATTTCTTTGATGCGGACGTTGAAGGAACCAATAAAGCTTTGCAACTTCAAAAGACCAGAAAAAAAATCAGTCAATACATTAAACCATAACTATAAATAAAGTTGTATCCGAACAACCAGCAAATGAAAATCTTCGCTAAAATATACATTACGCAGTTAAAGATATGATAAGACTTTTGAGGTGAACTTTTATTAGCTTTCTCCATAAGAAGCTCTTTGCTTACACATCAAATAAGTGGATGAATAAGGCCACACTTTCCACGTTAATTTGGATTGGTTGATTTGCGCAAAATCCTAAAAAGCTCATAAAAATTATCGACGCACTTAGTTCTTTACTCTATAACATGTGACCCTTTAAAGTTCTTTTTTTATTTTGTTCCCGTTTGGACTTAAATATTATCATAGTTTTAATATTTTCATCAATATATCATTTGTTAAAAACTTTTCGAAAAAAAGCTGAAGGTAGTTAAAAGCTTTGCCATAGCAAAATCCCAAACCTTTCCAAGAAGCTTTCAAAGTTTAACAAAATTGCATAATTAATACAAAATACATTATTTTAAAAATGTATTAAACTTCAACGTGTGCATGCAGGTACTCACATAATGAAAGTTAATTTTAAATATTACTTACACCAACATATTTCATTGCTATTATAACCATAATAAGGGTTAAATTTGTAAAAATTTCTCTAGCGGATAAGAGTACACTTTGCTAATTTCACATTTATTCCTATTTACATATATAAACGAACAGCAAATTTGATTCATCGATTATCCATCAGTCCGTCCGCCTGCCCATGATTTGCAATCATGATAACTCCTCCAACCTTTTTTAAAATTATTACACTTTGACTCGAATATATACTCTGCACTTTTGTCAGCTTAATTTCAAGTGACGACGGTATCCGAATGTTTTATTCGCATAAATAGCCGAATAGGTGAGAATCTCGACTACCGGGTCTATCTTCGCAGATTCAAATCTTAATGCGAGCGTAGTTATAGTGAATACTCACTCAGTAAAAACATAACACTTGCCGACTTAGCACGCACGCACATCCTCTAGGCTGCGTCCAGTTCCCTATCTCTTTTGCTTTTCTCTTCATAGAATTATTATATAGGAAGCATATGAAAAAATAGACAAATTTGGTGAAAATTTTGCACAATAAAATTTCATCTGGTATCACCATTGTGAACCAATTTTGCTTCAAAAAATATTAAACGGTCGACTTTGTTGTGAAGAACGTTTTTCAAGAACGTTTATGCCTAAGATTGTTCGAAACATGGTCGCACCCCGCCCTTTATTTCTCATGTTTAAATGGTATATCAAAATATTTTTCTGCACCGACTCTCGTCAAAAAAGATTAACAACTATAACCCTTTCTCATATAAAAACTTCTTGAAACTAGCAGGTTATATAAGAAGCAATGATCTGATCTAATTTATTTTCAATAACTATGTTCGTTAAACGAAAACATGTCAGTCTATAGAATTTAACCAAAACATTTTGAAAACTACTTTCTATAGGTTGACCAGAAAAATATATGAGTAGCCATTAGAGAGACAGTCCCATGAATGGATGGACTAACAAATATGCGGACAGACGGATGGCGAAGCAGAAAGATAATATTTATATAACTGGTATAAAAAAATTGGATTGTGCTTATATCGTTCTGGCAATACCTACATCCACACTAACACCGTGAATCGTTACCGCAAGTAGTACGAATGATGTAAAAAAGTTATTTTTTTGCCAAGATTTATTTCTCAGCCAAGTTTCTAGGTCAAGTTGCTTGCAGTACAACTGGTTTCAATGCTTCCTTTCTTCACAGACTTTTCTTACTCCTAAACCTCGCTAACTTTCAGTTCTCTCAATAAGTTTTTATGCCTTCAATGGTGTAATACTAATAGCAAACTGAGATTGGGTGAGTTTTTAGTTAAAAAATTTTAATTAACAGTTTTGGTTAAAATTGATTTCTTTCAAAATTGCACTGGCCACGACTAGTGGGGCTCTTAAAACATAGGTGCATCTTTCGAACCATTGTCTTAGGATACTTGGAACCAGATGGGATCGCCAGATACTCCATTTTCTCGTCTTTTTTTAGTGTTTTTTTATTAATCGCGACACTTGGGATGAAAATTAAAAGCCATCTCTCGTGCTACTTTGATCACTTGGCACGATTCATATATCAATATTTTTGGCATAAACGATTCGCTTTGCTCTTTCGCTGTGCTATTTTGCTACTTTGGTTACATAATTACCGAAGCGAAAGCTCGGCACGATAACTCATAACAATATTACTACTAGTGATACCCATAAATAATCGATTCTTTGCAAAGGATTGGTTTTGCCGTTAGCCCTGTACCAGTCATTGACGAGGAAACACGTATTCTTTTACGGTTTCCGGTAAAGCAGCCTCTGAGGGCATTATTCTAAAAAAAAAAAATTTCTTTTATAGCCATCTAATAAAATGACGGCGCACGTACTTTCCAAGTGTCACATTCGCCATTGCATACTTTCTGAAGCAACAAAGAAAATTTTCGATATTTATTAGGGTGCATCAACAAGTCAACAAGTGCCAACGTTTATTCAAAAGGTTTGCTGCTGGTGATTATGATCTCTCTGACAGGCCTTGAAGTGAACGGCCACTTGAATTTGACAGTCACACCGTAAAATCTCAATACATGTCATTAGTCTAAAATCCGTAAATGAAATTTGAAAGCACACCACAGCTACGTTCTTAGTTGGTGAAACAATAGCAATCCCAGCTCTGCCAGATTCTTTGAAAACATGTTCGCTAGTAACATAGGGCATGTGTAAAAGCTACCGATTCGAAATTTGCTTAAACACACCAAACGATATGGAAGGCATCCAATATTCACAGCAAGGCGAATATAATTTGCTTACTTAAACGATCGATTGATTTTATTATTAATTATCCATTTATTTTGATCATTTGTTTTCTATTGTTAGAAAATTGGTGAGAGAACTTAATAAAAGTGAATTAAGGGAAATTCAGTGAAATTTAATAGCAAAGAAAATCCTTTGCTTTTATATCTCAATTTTGACACTTGATTTTAATATCACTTGAGTATTAATTTGAATTAAGTATATATAAATTTAGAATTCTTTGATTTGGTTAATAAATATCGGTATAAAGTTAATGGGAAATTTAGATAATATATTTAAACAAAAAAGATCAGAAAACAATCAGAGTTAATAATAACAAATTATTGTCTTGGCAAAATAATTATTATTCATTTATACAAACAATTCACTTAGTATATAATATTTTAGAAATTTTTGAATTATCTTAAATCTTAAATAATGATATATCATGATTTATATAGATTATGTTCCTCTTGATTAATACGCATCAGTATAGTATGTATGTAAATATTTTATTTAGTTTTTGGTCATTTTGAATATTTCTTGTTTGATTAATACGTGTTGTGTTCTGTTCCTCTTTTATAATTTGTATTTAATTTATCGGTGAGCTTAAGTGCAGACAGAGAGTTCTTTTTATTATTTTTAAAATTTATTATAGAAAATAGTTTATGAAGGGTTTGTATATAATATATGTGTATAGTATAATAATATTTGTATATATATGTGTGCATATGTATTTCTTCTCTTACAGTTATTTGATAGTTTCTTGCGTCAACACTTATTAATGACAATTTTACGATAGATAAAGGATATATGCCGAATATGCGATATAAATAAATATGATGAAAAGCTCATCGCAACATAATAAAATGCTAGTTTTATAGAGAAATTTAGAAATCGGCAGATCTTGAAAAGAGTTGAAAATTTTATCGGATACCTCATGAAGTTAGAGTTTCGTCACAATTATCGTTAACTCATTTATAAATTTAGTTGATAGCGTCAGTAAAGTGTAACGTGGACGCCTGCATGAAAAGTTTTCATATCCACCGTGCCGCACGACACCCGGGTTACACAAATAAGAAACGTTAACCCAGCCACCGCATAGCCTAAGAGATAAAAAAGTTGACTACATCAAATCGGCATACCCGTGTTTCCCGTTTTCGATCCGCAGTATGATAGTCAATATTTTAATTACGACTGGCAGCTGTAGTGAATGCTGGATCGATAAAAACATAACATTTATCCAATTGGGATATAACTCCTAGGTGCTCTGGACTCTCTCTCCTCTTATTTCTCCCTCACCATCAGCGTGTTCATAAACCTCTAAGGGATATTAAAAAAAAAAAAAAAAAAGAAACGACAATCTTAAGTAGGCCCCACGGCTCTTGTATGTGCAGATTGCATCACCGGGATAATAAGAGTAAATACGGAGATATTTCTTATTTGCACAATCATCTGCAAAATAGAGCAGCCAGAGTAAGAAAGCTATTATAGGCAGAGCCCGATTGCACAAAGGGTGAAAAAGATCGTGTTATCGTTTTATTTGATTTTTATGAAGAAAACTGGACTACTACTGACTACTAAAATGATGCCTCTTTGTCAAAAGTCTTTTATTCACTATAAATATAAAATTACGATAAACTGTCTAAGCGAGAATCGAAGAACGTAATTAAATCGATTTAAAATTCTTACGTTTTATATACTATTTTCTAAGTCACGAATCGCTATAAAATAACGAAAAATCTTTAAAAGAAAATAATAAAATAAAAACGAGATTTTTCAACTTTTTCGAAAATATAAAAATAGCTTTCGCTTATTACTAAAAAAAAATTTCAAGTCACTGATTATTGAAAAAAAAAGAAAAAAAAAAGAGAATGCACTCTTAAGAATTAATGAAAAATTCATTTCCTTTTTGAAAGGATCTTAATATTCCACCAAAAGCCAATTTGGGTGATTAAATAGATATTAACCGATTGTAAATGATTGAGGGACATGTTTATTTTACAGTAGTGGACTACATGCACGATACATATATATAAAGTCTACATGTTTTACTTAGATATAAACGCTATTTTATATTTATATAATTGTTACTGCAAGCTTACGTTCTAAGCGTGCATGTATATGTGTATTTTAAGTAATGCATTTAGAAAATTGCTTATGGTTAAATTATTTTCCTATTATATTAATTTGAGCGACTTTTTTCTCTTTCTAATGGAATTAATTGTCATTAATTGTTGGTAGGATGTTCCCTATGCCATCAAAGCATAGGGAACATCCATTTTTTAAGCCATTTTCATAAAACAACTTAGACAAAGTTTCTTATATTGAAAGTTTTCTCTTTGCCCGATTACAGATAAGACTGCCCAACTGTTTTAGCGATCCTTAATTTTTAGAACTCCTTCACTCGCATCAAAAATTAAACAAAAGAAACAAGTTAATCAAGGCAATAAAGGGAAAGACAATAGGTGTCTACCCAATCGTTTAGAATTTTTCAGCCATTTGTAGCATCTATATGGGAAAGATCTTTCAGTTCTACAAAGAAGCCTGTGTCGCCTTCTTGCCAGAAAAATTAGACAATGACGTCGTAAGAATGTTCGTAATTTGTGCAGAATTTGTTATGGGAACGTGAAGAATCATGCAATAACACTCTAAGATCTATTTTCAAAGAGAATATGAAAGTTCTCTAATCTTTTTCTTTTCATTATGGGGAAAAACTTGAGTTGGAAATTCCCTTTTTCTATGTAAAAAAAAAAACATTTCAATTGTCTTTTATAAGCATGAACATTGATTTCAACATATTTGAACAATTAGAGGGACACAGAATCATGCTTCGCGCAGCAATCGTGATAATCTCCCTCATGATTCTAACGAATTTCTACAAGTTAATTACCATAATGACACTCTTTCTAATATTAACCAAGTCCCCAATAAGCAAACACATACTGAAGCCCTGAAAATTAGGCCAAACTAATGGGTAGGCTTCTCTCGTCTAGTCTCTTCAAAATTATAAGAATACTAAGTTCAAAGCTACGCCAAAAAATCGAAGAAAAGATATATGGAACACCAACTTCGAAATCATACGAGAAAAAATATATTAATCAACTTACTTCCAAATTAAAGGTTACGATATCGTTTCATGTAATGATCTCGAGATTAGGAACTACGAAGGGTCAGCACTTTTAGTAAAGTTTTCATTAAATTATGTCACTCTGGATAACTGCAGTGAGCCTCATCTTCCATTTGCTAGAATTCACATTAATTGTGGCCTATCAATATAGTCTATTTATTTCCCGCCAAGATATGATATCAAATGTAATCATTATGAAAATTTCTTACTTAAATTAGGGACTAAGTTCATCGTCGGAGGTCACTTTAATGCTAAGTATCTTTAATGGGATTCAAGGCTCGAAAATCCAAAGGGAAATGCATTTTACAAGTGAATACAAGCGCATGGCCTTCCGTACTATCTACTGGGCAATCCACCTACGGGCCAAATGATTTCAGGAAAATTCGGGACCTCTACAACTTTGTTATTTATTCGGTTATCCCCGCACATCCCCCATGATCTGTCCTAAAACTCATATAAGCTTTAAGCCTTGGCTAGAGCAAACTTTAAACCTGAGCATCCGAATTAAGGACGGACTTGAATTGAATTCTGTCGTAGAAAACTTTACCAACATGGTTCACCAGCTTTAACGTCAACACCACTTGAATTACAAATGGGAAATCGGAATAAGGTTCTAGTGTCCGACGAAAATAAAAATTTTATGAGAAGAAAAGGGAGATTAAGAAAAATGGGGAAACAAAACAGAACAGAAGGCAGCTAATAAAAGTAATTTAAATCGACATACAAGTGAAGTAGAACAGCGCTTACTTGATTTTAAAGTTTTTCTAATATCGAGTATTCCACAGGGTAGTGTATTAGATTCCGCGCTCTACACTATTTTCCCATCGAATATGCAGTTGGCTGAAGATGTCACTGCCGGTACATGTGCGAATGATACGACCGCAATTGTACGCAACAAATGTAAAGACGAAGCGTCAAAGCTTGTTCAAATGCATCTTAACAACATGTCTATATTAAGTAAAGAAATGGAACATATGCATAAACGGTGATAAGAACTACGCATATCACATTTACTTTAAAAAGGACGGCTGTGTTCAAATTCCTGAATCGAACGAATAGGTGTTAAGTACCTAGGGACGCATCTAGATAGAGCACTGACATGGAAAAATCGGTCAAAGGCAGAAGGATGCATTTAGAAATAAAAAACAAAAGCTTTACATATATTAGCTGATTGATCAAAAATAAAAGGTGGAGTTGGAAATAAAGTGCTGCTACACCAAGCAATTGTCAAAACCATTTGGACGTATGGCATAGAACTATGGGGGATAGCTAGCAACTTCAACATTGAAATTCTTTTGCTCTATCAATCTAAAATGTTAAGATTAATCACAGAAACCCTATGGCATATAACAAACAAACATATTCACAAAGATTTAGGCATTTCCATAGGAAAGGAAGAACTTGTCAACTTCAGCTCCCGGTATCTTCATCGATTTGGCCATCATTTGAACTTGCTCGCAACAGCTGCACTAGACGATAGAGAATAACGAATGGACCGAAAGGATAAAGGAGGAAAGCCATTTTAAAAATGACAAGTAAATCATGTATTCGTGTAATTTAAGTGACTCCTACAACACGGATAAGGCGGTACGAATCAACATTGTTAAGTTAAGCGATGTGCCAAGGCGCATGAATGTAATTTTCCAGATCCTAGCAAATCGCAATTGTGTGAAAACGTAGATAACAAAAAAAAAAAAAAAAGCGCAGTTCAATTTATGTACATGATACTCGTGAACTTATACTTTACTTTAAGCAACGTACAACAAATTTGAATTTATATGACAAATATTCGGACCGTTCCAAGTAAAGGAAAACAAGGAAATCCATATATTTTATATAATATTTCGAGAGATGCGAGCATATTTTGATTTTGCGTTGACGTTTGTAACGTTAAGAAAATTTTGATTGAATTCGTGTTGTCCCTCCGTTCTTCCGGCGGTATATTAATCTAACGATTATCCCAAAAATGGATGTAAATGTTTCCAACTAAAATGCACGCTTACAGAAAGAGTCTGCAGACTACCATTTTGAAAAAAAAAAAAAAGCAGAAAAAAGCAGAGAAAACCGGAAAATTCAAAGTCTTGCCATTAACTTATTGCACAACTTATACATTATAGAAAATAATTCGCCATCTGGGAAAATTTCCCTACAAGTTCGTGGTAATCGATTAATTGTCACGCTAATAACTAATAACAATTTGTGCGTCTTTTGTGTACATTCTTTCGAGTTGCAGTGTACACATGACTTGCCCTAGAACGGTTATAGCCTTTTTAAATGTTATCCAAAAACTTATGCATATATTATATAATGTTTGAATTCCTATATATAATAATTTGCTTAATATGCTTTTTTCAGATAATCTGTACAAAATATGCAAAAACATTTTCTCTTCTCTTCTTCTTTTTTTTTGTTTTTTGTTCAACTCGGAAGCTAATTATGAAAGAATAAACAAAAAATACAAACAAATAACAAATTCTATATGTATGTATAGATGTATGTATGTATGTGTGTGTGTGTGTGTGTGGGTGGGTGTGTTTCATAAGCTAATAATAAAACTTTCAACTATATTTGCATATTTATAGGTTTTTGTGTTTTTATAATTTTATGTTTTTAGTTTTATTTGTGTTTGTTCTTTCGTGAATATACATATATATATATATATCTTTACAATATATATAATATATACATATCTTTACAATATATATATATATATTAAGTAAAAAAATATATATATATATATATATATATATATATATCTTTACAAAATCTAATGATTATAATCATAGAAAAATATTAAGTGTACGATATATCGGGGACTACTATCACAATATGACTTATTATTAAGTTTTATTTTGATGCTTTTATTTTCGCTTTTTCAATTTTTTTTTTTCTTTTTTTTTACATAATAATGCATTTTTTACGGGCCGACGATCCATCTCCCTCGCTCATGGCCATCGTCTTTGAACGCATCAAATTCAAATCGGTACGAATGCTCGGGCGTCTCGCGTTCGGTGTCACTACACCACACGCGTCACTAAAACGTCGCTTAATCGAAAGGGCATTCTTTTTTGAACTGCCAGCTGATGAATGAGGTGGCAGAGGCGAGGGTGCACCAAATACAGTAACCACACGTCGATGATGATTCGGTGCCATTTCTAAAGGTAAATTCGAAACCATAAATAGAGTATAAAATAAATCATCGATATGGAAATTTTGTTTAGCCGAACATTCAACAAATACACAGCAATTATCCTGACCGGCTATGTAGCCCATAACTTCATCAAGCTGAACGGTTCTGTAAGCCATTGTACATTAATATAATGGATTATCAAAACGATAAGTATAGCAAATAATTACCGTGGCTCTCTATCACATTTATTACCCGCCAATATCATGGGTATTTTGGGTAAGGTTTTCTTTTTAAATCCCGAGCCCGGATTTAAAGCTGCCCATTTCGTTTCCAATATGTTTTCACGCAAGCGCACCACCTCTTCGAAAGATTCACGCGAATCCATACTAAAGACCAAAATGAAGAGATCACCTAAAATGCATAAAAATTTTTCGTTTCCCTTTAAACATATTAAGCTCTAACGTGACGATTTCATAAGAAAGAAATGAGCGGAAATCTAATTTGCATGATAAAATGTGCATAACGAGGAAAGTAGATTTACAATGGAAACATGATACAAGTTAGAAAAGAGCATACGATCAGATAATGAAGTACATATATATATAAAATTATTTAAATGGGAATTTCTTTACATATATTTGTGAATGAGGTGACATTAAACATATATGCACACACACACATACACTGGCATTACTCTTGCAGACAATTTTGTTAGCGTTCATATTTTACATGTGCAAGAAATTTGCTTTGAAAAATGTATAACCAAACTAACAAAAAGAGAAAAGAATAAAACAAGACATAAATAACTAAAATATCTTTAAAGCACTTAAACACTTAAATAGGATGTGGAATTTTATAACTCGTAAGTAAAAATCAATCAATGGAACTGACGATACGATTTAGGATATTGCTCTGACCTAAGAGCATTAACCTACCATGAACTATCTACAACGTAATATATTTAGTATTCCGGACAACGCATATAAGACCTTTCCATTTGTAACGTCCTTTACTGAATTTCAGTTCTACTTCTGTTGTCGGTTAAGCGGCCTGACGCTTCGCTTTGTTTTGTTTTAAACAATAACCGTTTACCGTCGATATGCATCATTACTTAAAAGGGAACAGTACAACCAAACTGCACAGTATCATAATACCATTTACAAGTGTCAAGGTCCTTAGCTCATATTTTAACCAAATGCAAGAAACAGTTACTTAAGTAGATTCGGTGATAGAGCAGAATTTTAGAAAAATAAACATAATTTTCCTCTTTAAAATACTAAATCTATATCATATCCGATGATCTTTTCTTCCGGTCCTTATACGGAACAAATTCGGAGCAAGATTCCTCACAAGTTAATGAAAAAGATGCCCAGTGCTTGACAAAGATGCATAACCGGCAATATTCTTGCATTTCAGTCGTCATGGACACTCCTTCCATTTATCATTTTATGCATTCATATGAATCCATATGATCTGTAGATAATACCGATCTTCACACGAATGTGTCAAAGATTCTCGACATCTTGGAATATCATGTATGTATATATATATATATATAGATTGGAACAAAGTTAAATCGTCTACTGTTCTGTAACAAGAACTCTAACATATCCCACATACATACAGACATACATTATTATAGAGCATGTAATGCAACATTACGTACACTTTGCGGAAATCCTTCGGATTTGCAAATATATAATTTAATACAAATCAATACAGCAGCAAAATATATATATATAAATATATATTATATTCGCCTTAGAACAAATTTGGCGATACATCCTAACTCTGAATATTTCAATATGTTTCGGTTAACTGCAAACGCGTTTGTAAGGCAGCTTAACATTCAGATCATCGCAATAAGAATGTATCTGCGAAATTCGCATAGAGATCTGCTCTACATTTTGTAGGCTATAAATATATTTTCAAATAGTTTTAATATCTTTAACGTATTTAACATTAGCGAAGGCAACGATCTTACCTCGTTTTTTTTCTAGCTTAACATTTTTCACTTGGTGAGTTCGTAGAGCGTCGAGTCACAATTCTAAGTTGAACAAGGGAAGCTGCGATGCTTTTCGATGTTACGAGGAAATCGATCTCACAAGAATAGAAGTGCATAATAAAGTGAATAAAAAATATATATTTACGTTTATCAAAATTTTGTGAGCATTTCATCTCCCCTTTCATTTGCCGAGGTTTTTAATATAATTTGCACCTTCAAGTTTTGATGTGAAATTTACGTTTCTGTTTTTTTCAAAGTTAAATTGCGCCCTTTTGGTTATTGGGAGCATGTTTATCAACATACACTTGCCAATCAAATATTGACATTTTTGCATTTTTTTATCATACAGCATAGACACCATTAACTTTTTTTTAAAAATCTTTTTCATTTTCAATCACATCAGTTAACAAGAGTGCAATATATTTTAATAGTTGAAATTTATTGAGAAAATGAATCTCTAAAAAACTCTAAAAACTGATTCCACTTCGTGCATCATAAACTGAAATCGATTAAATTGAGAGTGAATGCGATTTTAACATTCCTCATACGGCATGTCTCACACGATCGACTCGAAAACAATAAATTTTTACGCCTCAAGTTCTATTTATACGACAAAACGCTAAACTAAACTGATAACTGAATACGATATCATTTTTTTATTATCAATAAAAATATCCAATGTTTGTTATAAAAACAAAAAAAAAAAAAAAAGCAAAGCAGGTATACGCGCGTGAAGTGAACTCAAATTATGCAATTTGAAAAGAAAAATCCTACATGAAAGGGAAATAAATTTAAAATAATAATTGACTTACATCAAAAAATGTATAAGAGTGCAAAAAACAGAAAAACAAAGCGAAAGAAAGACCGCTTGGACCGAATTATCCTATATCTACCATCACTTTGTATACAAGATATGTGTTCGTGTAAACTTTAAATCATATTTTGTATGAGTTGGCAGCACGTCATCGGTGATTTAAGCAAATTAGAAAACACATTTGTATTTAGTTTGTCTGATTTACAAATGTGTGGCTTTTGACATTTTTCGTTTTACTCGAATTTCCCTACTCAAACTTAGTCGATTTGCACACTTTTTTTTTTTTTTGACTTTTCAAATCTAGTAAGAGTGCATGTGTTAAGAAAAGAATATAAAAGTAATTTTAACTTTTTGAAGAAAATTTCGAGATCGTATCGTAATTTCAACAATCAAACCGATTGACATAAGTAAATCGATCTCTTTTCTCACGAAATCTTTGCTTCTTATTGTTTCCGATGTATAGTTTTAGGCATTACGAACATTTGGCAAATCTATTTAATGAAAAGTTGCGGCGACTTTTTTATTAGTCTCACCGCATACATAAAAAAAATTAAAAAACCCTTGTAACCCTAGGAATGAGTAAGAATAAGTAAATAAAAAAAACGAAAACTAAATGGCGTCAATGTAGCAAATTTTGGGCAAACTGTCTTAAAAATCGCGTCCTAGATTTAACGCGAGAATTCGTAAACGGCAGTCAGAACGACAGACAGGTAAGCTAAAATCTGTCCAGGTTGGAATAACATTGACCGGGTCTATTTTAAGTCCACCTGGGTGTTGCATTCCTGCAAGCGGTGTAGAATGCACTAATAACTTAGAAGTTGTTTATGCAGAAGTCATTGCGGTGACCTGCACATCTCTTGCAAACAGTTTGTCGCCAATTATTACTAAATATTTTCGCAACATTCATAACACGATTGAAGAAGGGACGGTCACTTGGCTCATTCATCAAAACATTCTTTAGTATGCATATAGTAGATGTAATGGATCATATCGAAGAGTCTCCGCTGTTTCGAGCTTCTTTCCTTCTCCTCTTCTCAAATGATTTCAAACTCTCTTGTGGTTGATATTTAGTGTCTTGCATGCCGGTCTTGCTCCACCAGTTGCGAAATTCCATTGACTTCGAATTGAGCAAACCACTCCTGGGCCCCTCGTGCAGTCATAACATTCTCACCGCATGTCAGCATGTTTTTTCATTTTTTGCCTTTTTCATGGTAAAAAAATTACACACAGCGTATCTCTTCAGATATTTCACTCATTTTCAAATCAATTGAACTTTTTAGAGGAGCAAACAATTAGAAAACTAACAACAAAAAACAAAATATGTAGGCTGAAAAGTCACCTTTTGAGCACATGTTCGTTTGAGACAATCAGGTGAGTCTTGCCGGATATATGGGCATCAAAACCATACCGCGGCAAAAACTGCGGAACATTTTCAATATGACCTAATGTATGCACATGTGATGCGTATACGCATCGTTACCAATTTTAAACGAAATGACAGAAAGAACTTATTGTACTTCCTTCCTTTTCATCGATAGTAATTAGAGCAATGCACATGCACATGTAAGAGAGCAATAAATAACGTATACGATTGGAAATATTAAAACAATAATAGCAAAAGTCAATAATTACACAATGTCGATAACCATAAAAATGACTATTTGTGAAAAAATAAATCGCTATGCTAACTATAAAGCCGATCAATATCACGGCACAAAGAGTAGTGTGTTTGAAAAATCGGAAAATAAGATTATAAAAATATGAGTATTACCGTACATGATAACACACAAAAATGTGGGAGAAAAATTAATATTTGAATGAAACATTTTAATTTACCGGTTAAGAATGACAGACGCCGCATTGCTGGAAATGGATGATGACCAGATGTATCTAAAACATCTAATTGATAGACTTCATTGCGTATGCGATATAATTTACGATGAAAGTCCTCTATAGTGGGTGTGTAGGCCTCTTCGAAACGATTACCCAAGAAACGTGCAACTATCGACGATTTGCCCACGCGTGATGACCTAAATTAAACCAATTAAATAATTCGATTTATTTCATAATTTTATTAGCAAAAAAAAAAAAAAAAAAAAAAAAAATGAACAAAAACTTTTCATTCAAAAAAAAAAATGGGAATCATTTAATTCAATTAAAGCAATTAGATAACTAATTTAAATCAATTGTAAATAAAGATAAAACAGAAACGATTGCACATACACTTGAATACAATATTTTGAGTTCTTTATAAAAATGTGATGAGGTGCGTGCAGAAAAAATAGGCAAGTTTTTTTTTCACTTTATTTATAATCAAAAAAGCTTTTTCTTCTTACGTTACCCTACTATTTTAATCGACGGCATTGGTTTAGAAGATACTTTGCGTGGAGCATACGCAGGGAGTTGCCTTCCATAACACATAACTTATTTATTTATTTAAACTAATTAGTATACATTGCATTAAATGGAATCTGAGTAAAAGTATTTCAATTTTGCTTATACTAAAGTAAGCCAGCCTTTAAATTATTCTCCTATCAAATACTATTCTCACTTATCCGTATTACGCAATATGATGGTAGGAAGGAACGAAACGAAGATGTAATTTTTGATTTCGTATTACATATACAAATCTGCGTATGGTCAACAGAAACGATTTAACTATGTTCGCTAATAATGATTTCATTTCGTCTAAGATTCATTATATATATATATATATATCGATTCGTAGAACGAAAGTATAAAAAATTAAGGTCTAAATCATTATACTATACACTACTCATAATACACGGGCATATTAAACTTGTGCGCATGTATACAACACTTAAATGCACTTAAATTGATTCAGAATCGCTTTCTGAATCGAACTAAGTTTGTTCGTCCACCAGGCCTTCTTGTATTCTTTTGTTCAACCTACAGATCACACTTTTTGAGATATTTTGAAAACGGTTCCCACCTATTTTGAAAAATCGATATTTGACGGTGGGCGGAAACGGAAAAAAATGTTTTCAAAGATAGTTCATATTATATACACGTATATATATATATATGTATATTTTTGTATGTTTTTATATGTATGTTTTTTTTTTCTTATATATTCTATAAATATATATATATTTTTTTTTGGATCTACCTGAGGGCCCGCGCGTAGGCAAAGGATCTCGATCAACAACTCAATGGTCATGGGTTCAAATCTCAAGTGCAGTAGAGCTTCCAATAAAGTCCACAGCCCTAGGTGCTAATGCTTTAAGACTTTAGTCTTAGAAATTATTTCTCTGGCTAATAATGATAGTAATAATAATATTATATATACATACATATATATATATATATAAATATAAATATAAATATTTTTTTTTTTTTTTGTTTATGCTTAAATGATTTTTTAAACACACTAGAGCGAGAGAAATAATTTTACTATGGAAAAACAATTGAAAACAAAAAATATTTTAAGCACAATCCTCCTCTGCCAGGAGCAATGCTCCAAGGCAATAAATCAACAGCATGTTACAGGCATCGCCGTATAGAGGTAAAAAAAGAATTTTTTTGAAAATTTTTTTAAACATAAAACATGCAACTTAAGCAGCGTCCTTCACAAAACCGCACTATTACAGTTTAGCGTATCGCTGGCTGCTTCAGTTTTCATCTGATAGCAAACTTTCAACTCTATCTTTAAAATACGTTCTCTGATTACCTATGTAATAAATAAGAATTTAATTATTTTTTGGTCGATTTTCGAGGGAGTTTTTGTTTTGCCAAAAAAACAAATTTTACGCGGATGACATATATCCAGAAGTTCGCGAAATTTCAACGCTGTTATTCAAAATTGAAAAAAATTGCAACGTGACATGGCATGAAAGATGCCACCTTGCGAAGGCTGTCAGACCACTCAATTTTTTGTTAAATTATCTACAAGAAATCTCGGGAAATTTAAGATTGGCGCGTTCGTAACTAAAAACGCGTATATTAATAATTTTTATTTTTTTTATTTTTATGTAAATTTAGCAAAATTAACGCACTTCAGGACAATATTAGTGTTGGTAATGATTATTCACTAAGAAGGAAATGATCTAAACACATACTGTGTTATACAAATTGATGCAGAAACATTTTGTAGGGCGATTTAAGCATATATATGCATCTGTTTGTTCGTAAGATGTGTGTTCGTGTACCTGATTTTAATATCCTAACATGTTTTGGTCCAGGGAAAAACTCTGCTAAATATGACTACCATCAAACCGTATCTACAAGTACTCCCTATATAATTTGACCAATTTTGAGAAAATCGTTATATGAAAAAAATGTTCTTCGCGACAATATCTAATACTAAATGAATGTGACCAATTTTTGAATTCCCCGCTTCCGATATAAACATTCTTATAAAAGACAAGCCTTTACATAGCAAAAAATTTGACATTTTAGTTCTTAGTATTCCCTAATGAAAACCGTTTCAGATAGTGATACCTGCGGGTAATTTTAATAATAATTCATTTTTCATATGACAATGAAATCATTTTTTTTTCAAATTGTTGTCAGAGTTCCTTACCTTTGGAAAGGATTTTTCATCTACATTTACACACATTTTATTTATATTAGGTTTTTAGAATCATTTTGTTTGCTTGTCCTTCAATAAGTCACGTAATTATAAAATATGAAATAGTAAAGACCTGACGAAATACGTAGAAAATCTCAACAATACAAGGTAAGGGCAGAGTCTGCAAACGCACAGACATATGATTTGTGTGCGATGGACTAATTTCACGATAATATTACTTTAACTATGAAAATGAAAAAACAATTAGTTAAAGAATACGATAATTGATATGATTATAGACTCTTTAATAATGTTCGGCTCGTTAGTGTGTTTCAACAAATAACTAATTTCAAGATTGAAACATACATTGAGACATGCATTACTTTCACTTACCCAAGTAAAACTAGACGATAGCAGTTTTTTGATGTGGGTAATGTATCATCGCATAACATAGCTGAACTAACAATTTGACCGGCTATAAAGTCATCAGCCGAATCAATGGTATCCATATCCAAGTCAGCCATATGATGATGATGCATGTCTGTGCTATTCATTAAGCGGGTTGTGGTATTAACAACACCATTACTGCCACTGGGTACATCATCTAAAAATGTAACTACATGCGCATTGCAGCCTGAAGCTGAGACCGCATTGTTAATAGCAGCGACAGCGTTTGTGCTGGCAGTCGATGATGCATGAACTGGTGTATGTTGATGGCCAGTCAATGCAGAACCATTGGCAGCTTGATATTGACGCGTCATTGCATCTGATGTTGTTTGCTGCTGGGCGGTGGTAGTGCCACCACCACTACCACTGCCAGCAATTGAAACCTCGGTGTAATCATTGTTATTACTACGTGCACAAAACCAATTTTTACAGCGTATCATATTGGTTTCGACTACCGTCTGCACGGTCGCCCTCTCCGTCACCGGCGTATTCAATGCACAACCAATAAACCGCATCCAGCAATTACTAAACAAATCCTTCGTTTTTTCGATATAATCGATGCTACTTTTAGCACAATATAGTTAAAGCAAACGCCTACGCGTATATATGTGTTTCCTTTATTGTTTTATTGTTTTTTCCTTTCTTTCTCCCTTCAGAAGATTGCTTTTTTATTTACATTTTCAAGCCTTTTAAGTGCTTTTGCTTGTTATCAAGCAGTTTCATTAAAAATAATCTTCTTTCACTTGGCTATGATCAGAGGACTGCTATGCGATAAAATAGTGAACTCGGCCAAGAATTTAATTTTGTTGCCTTCAGTTACGGCTTGGTCTAACGCGATTACCTTTTCTTAATCCATATGAATACGTGATAAGGTGAAAATAATTGCCGAGTTTGGCAGTTGAAAGCAAAAAATTATTTTCCATTTGTTTGTTTTATTGTTTGTGATTCTTCTTTTTATTGTTTTGTTTCTATATTTTTCATTATTATTTTGAATTTTTCAAATTGGACCTTATTGGAAGGTGGTTTTATTACAATTTGGTGGGTTTGCTTGCCATCATTCTCCTCTCAGCAAGGTATGCCTCTGTTTTCTTTATGTTAACACTGACTGCAAGTACCTATTATGTATATATATAATATATATAATATAAATATATATAATATATATAAAATATAAATAAAATATGTATAATATATATAAATATATATAATATATATATAAACTTATTTTAAAATATTATTAAAGATTTCATAAGCAAAGATTGGGCTAATTGGGATTATTTTCTAAAGATCGGGGCAACGTTAACATCCAATTTTATCGCTTGACTTTAAAGAATACGCAAAAATTATTTAATTATAGGATTTTAATTGAAGAGAGAAGACTGCAAAGAAAGAGAAGAAGTGATAATAAAAGAGATTTTTCCAATTACTAACTAATCAGGACGTATGATGTTTGAAGGAAGCAGCTGCGCATTTTTTCTGCCAAAAAATCCTGCCCGCCTTAACCGCAAATTAAAAAACTCGAAATTTTTTCAATGTAAAGTTACGACGTTGCAGTACAATGCAAAGGCAGGTAGAGGAATTCAGTTAATATAAATAAAATATGCTGAGCAGCATCTTTAATATAAAACTTCAATGTTTATTTAATCAGCGTAAGATTTTGAAACAATTTAATCGATGTACGTATAGATTTCAGCTGCTTTTACAAAAAATTCACTTGCATTTAAAACATACTACAACATACTACAAAACATGTTACAAAGCTTAATAATCGAAATATGCGCTGATATTATTTATGGTCTCTTGCCATTTATCGAGTAACTTATGAATGCCCTCGCGGTAGAAATTTTGTGGTTCCGAGATGAAATACTCATCGACAAATTTCCACACATCCTCAACTTCTGTGAACAGGTGACCGACCTATTAAATATGACTGCATTAATTTTAGAAGCAATAACCGCAAGAGGCCAGTTCCGCAGAATATAGTGGGATGTGGTAAAACTTCACAGATTGTTTTTGCCAAAGACATACGGACATAAGCGATTTTCATTATTTTCAAGACAAAAGTTTGTTACCCGATATCTCACAAACTACTTCCTAGCTGTTTTGTAGCTTACTTAGGTTTAGCTGCGTTTGTTTCCAGATTAACTCAATTAAAAACACAAAAAAAAAAAAAAAAATGCAGCTCCATAGATGACGTCCCTCTTTTTACACTTTGGCATACACTGGCACTCGGCAACTGGTAAACAACTGCCAATTACACTGTTCAGACTTTAATATCTATGTTAACTATGCGTGAAATTTCGGGGAAACTGAACGCGTCAGGTAGGCTTTTTGAAGCAACTAATTTTAGCGGACACTTAATAATTGGTATTAACCCGTAATCTATCCATTTGCATATGTCCTTGTCTATCAGTTCGTTGCTGTAGCTATCGATCAAGTGGTGATCCATCGATAGCTACGAATACTACAAATACTTTTTAAGCATTTACTCTTTTTTTTTCATCACAGCCTCATCCTAATGGACAGATCAGCAAGTATGACTTAATCACTATTCACTTTGATCAAAATGTTTTTAAAATGAATACAGTTTTGATAAGCAACACATTATATTTTCTTAATCGTAAATACTTATTTTTACATAAAGTATTCGCATAATCGCATTACACATTTAAACAAAAAGATACACATTTCTACCGTTTCTTTTATTTTGTTTTATCATTTACTAGCTAAAAACATAGGTTAAGTTGCTAAAAAGTAAATTAAAAACGCTTTTTATTAACAGAAATTTTTCATAATCTAACCAAAAGGAGGAGAACAAAAAGAAGAAGAAAAATGAACAAAGAAAAACTTTTCTACGGTTTAATACGAATCGGCTAACACCCTTCATCTGTATATTATGCATTTTCTCTTCTTAAAAAAGACAATCCTGAATAAGCGCACGTAAGCCTTGTATTCACTTTTTAAAAATTTTAATAACGACGGTATGGAAAACTATCCTTACGACTGCTTTACACTCTCATTGCATACACAAGTTGCTGTAGACAGCAAAAACGAATAAAAATTATATTGTATGTTGTATTGGAAGGCTTTGAGAATTTCGACTAAGAACGCAAGTTCGAATCGTAACTCTTATGGATTAAGCATTGTAGGTAAGTGACTTTGTTAATATTCGCAAGCTTTTCATAAATTTGCCGCACTGGAGAGCTGAACGCTTCTGAATAATCCAGTTTTCAATTCGATATTAACAGATATTAACGAACAAGCAGCTGCCGGAAAACAGTTGATTGATATGTTCATACATAAGCATTACAAACATAGTGAAAATATTTATATGGCTCTATTCTCGTTTGAACACTACAGTGGTTTCACAACAACAACTTAACATTTTTGCAAGCATACCTTTCACATTTATGTAACGCGAGCTGTGGGAAATTATTTTCTAAAGATTCATTAAATGGTCAAGTCCAGCTTTCACAAAAAAAGAAAATGATTCTCTCTTTTTCAATATTCATATTTCTTTATGTATTGGAAGGAAATTGTAGTTAATAGGTTGCAAACATGTTTACAGAAAACAAAGTTTTAAATAAAACCACAAACGCGCTGCAATTGATATCATTGACGTTTAAGGAAAATTTTCTCAAATCGATTTAAGTTCGCTGATAGTTCACGGGCCTTAAAACGGAAAGATATGCAAATAGAATTGTGAAAAGTTTTCAGGGAAAATTATATATATAAAATATATATATATATATATATATAAAATATAACAAGTAAGAAAGTTATATTCAGCTGAAGCCGAGTCACGTGTACCCGCCACTATTAAAATCTTTAGCGCCCCTTGCTTTTGCTTACTATTGCCATAAAAAAGTGAACGGTATAAAATATTTATGTTTCACCTTTAATTTCGCCAAAAGATTTGGGTAACAAAGATTAATCTATCAATTTCCAATGTTTCTATCAAATTTGAAGTCAATATTTTCATTTTTGCGGCCAGGAGGATGCTAACAACCACACCCACACATGGACAGACATGGCTTAATTAATTCAGAATTTCACGCTAATCGATAAAGAGTCTCTCTAAAGCTTCCTTTTGGGTGTTACATACCGAATGAGAAGGAAACAAAATGAGTATACGCCCATCCTTCAGTGATGGGTATAAAAAGAATTGTTGATGCTGTTCGTGAGATCAGCTTAAATAAAAATGTTTTCAATTGAAATCATGGAAAAGTCCGAAAAAACGTAATTTCGATACGTTGCAAATGCACAATTAGACCGGTTACCAAACATACCCACTTGTACACAATCACTTATTTCCTATGAATTGATTGCCAATTATTTTCCATGAAATACTACTCAACTATGCACTACTCTAATACTTCCTTTGCGATTTCACGACCATAAAACCGCCCTTCAAAGTTCGCATATACCTTTCATTTCCCTTTTCTCGAACATTTTGTGCTACAACCCGCCTGTTTCGCAGCATCGATCAATGATGGCTCAGCTTTCTTGGACCGGTTAACGTCGACTTCAATGCACATGCATGTACGCTTGGATACCAGCATCCATCTTCAAAATTCTATTGATTTTTAAAATACTAATCATACTGTCATTACAATTGCACACCACAATGTTAAACCGCCATGTCCAAGACATCTGGCTAACGGAAAATCCTAAAATTTCAAAGCATCTGTTACAGTAGTCTACGTCCTTGAGTTGCTTTACCACTGGGCTGTGATTTTTAGAATAGCATTAATTTTATATACACAATTCTTAGAAGATTTATTTAGAAACAATTTATTCACAGGAACTCCCTTCTTGTGGGCTCCTCCATTCGGATATAACGTTTGCTTTCAACAAATACTTATGTTTGCATATCCTTTTGAAAACAAACCGCCGATATCGGCTTTAATCCTGATATTATTGTTAATCCGTTCGAATTATTATCAATCATTTGGTCAATCGCCGGCTGCATAAATCACTTTTACTTAATGACACTGGCGGGTAAAACATCGTGACAAATGTAATCACCTTTTTTGTAATTTTCAAAATAATATAATGGAAAATATTTAATTTGAAAGACACAAGTTTCGTGTCATTTGTGCTTTTAAAATTTTTCGAACCTATCAGCGTTTTAAGATAAACTAATACTGGCATTCGTTTCGCAACACCTCCATGTACGCATAAACCACTTAATTTGTCTCTCCACTTTTCTGTTACCAGCAGCTTTAAAGTCGTAAAATACTTTGCATGTAGATATCTTAGACTTAATATATGTAATAACAGTTATGCCCTCAACTGTGAAGACAAACCTATCTAAGACTACCAAGTATCTACTATTGACGTTCGATAACCATGTCAGTATTGCAAATTAAAATTTATTCGCCTCTGTTTGGTTCTCTTAAACAAACTCTAACTAAAGCCTTTGCGCAATGAAAACCATAAACTTGCCCAAGACTTTCCCAGTTTCTGAATATTTGACGGATTCGTATCTTGCTAACGGTCGTACTATCAATTACGGTTTTGGTTCTTCTGATTTATATTAACATGAGGACATTATGCAGCATATAAGCCGATTAGAGTGCGCCTGACGCAAACCAAAATACCTTGAAGGCACTTATCACGATTCTCAAAAAACTTGCAAAGAAGTTGATTCGGATTATCTCACTGATGCTTACAGTTAAAAAAACCGAATTTTTCAAATAGAGATAAGCTGTCCAAGATTCGCCTTGAGGTACAAATGGTTTTCTTGTATATATATATAATATATATATATAATATATATATATATATATACAGATATATATAGACAGTATTTTTTTTTTTTTTACGCAACCTTTTGCTTTTATTTTAACTCAGCATCCGCATCTACGTTCGCAAATATCCATGTAGTCTCACATGGAGTAAATATGTACGCATTCCTCCGTCATATCAGCACATAACTGGTTTAAAAAATAAATGTCCGCTTGCTTTGTCAACGCAAATCGAAGCTATGGTTTAATGCAATTAAAAGAAAACATGAGAAACACTAAGCAAACGGTTTATAGAACATTGGTAACAATATCAACATAAACAAAATGGACAGTTCTATCACATCGATATGATATTTTGTTACGGTATATGCAACTACTGTACGATGATTATTATATATATGTGTGCTGTTTATACAAACAATTTGTAGAAGTATTGTTGGGACAGCACTCTCACACAGCATAGTACATACCCTGTTTATTTTAGTTGAAGAAAAAAAAGAAAATTTTACTTCAATCACATTTTTATATCCATCACCGAAGGATGAGAGGTATGCTCATTTTGTCAAAACGTTTGCAACGCCCAAAAGGAAGCTTCAGAGACCCTACAAAGTACGTATATTTTTGATCGACATCAAATTCTGACTCGATTAAGCCTGACCATCTGTCCGTCCGTCACTTTGTGTAATGCCTTTTGTAAACATTCTCCTGCTATCGACTTCAAATTTAGATAACCGTTGGTATTGAAAATAGGTCAAATCAGTCGAAGCACACGGCTGCAGTACTGCGTAAACTCAAGATACCTCTCTTGCTCAACACGAATAAAAATTTGGTGTTTTGATCATTACTCCTAAGCAATAGCAGATAAATGGACAAAAATTTGGCCGCATATCATATGGGTGGTGCAGTTCCAGTACAAAAATGGAAAAAATTGACCACGCTTACCCAATGTTATTGTGTATCAAAATTTAATTTTTTTTCAATACCTTTACAACGCGCAGAAGTAAGCTTGAAAAACCTCCTAAGGTTTATAAATTCTTGGCTATTTTCACTTTCGATATACACCTAAACATGGCCATCAATTCATCTGTCCATCTGTCCATCCGCCCAACTGAGTAGTATTTGTGGTAAACATTTTCCCGTTCGCAAAAAGCCATATATCGCCTACAAATTTGCAAAAGAGTTTGAAAATAACCTAAACGGGTTAAAGGACACGTGTACAACACCCACGCGCCTATGCAATGAAAACTGTTTCCTCTTTTTCCTCCTCATTGCCTCTTTGATCGTAAACTAATCTGAGCATAGTTTTTTAACACATACATGAAACACTCAACGCGATAAAGTTGTTCATGATAAAAGCGAGATTTAAAATCGATTTAATCTTTTCCATCCGCATCGTTGTGACAAGTTGCTTTTATAAATATACGAAAGCACTCATTCACGATTGCTGCAACTTTTTCATTTAAAGCAGAACAATTTCTCCGCATTTCTAAAGACTAGCGACAGTTTTGAAAATCAATGTTAGGGCGACAGTCTTGATAAACTCGACAAGTACTCTCACAATTCGCAATGTAAATTATTTATTTTTGCAATTGCGAGATCGATTTGATTTAATTTGTTCAGTTTCACAATAACGATTCATTGAAAAATTAAAAAAGATTCGCAAAAATCGAAATGATATATCAGGCTTTCTCTGATTTCAAAAATTTTCATATTTTAAGATATTTTGCTACAGATGTGACAGGGGGTTAACGTAGGTTCCTGCCGTGGAGGCTTAACCCTACGGTGCCCGACGGCACACGGAGTGAAAGCGTCACT
>KK499881.1:821737-855189 GCA_000688715.1 Glossina pallidipes
TCTTTCAAAAAGCAAAATTCAATATTTTTATAGTAAAAAAAAAAAAAAAAAAAAAAAGAAACCGATTAGTCTCTGCGGCTGTCAAAGAAATGCTAACTTGCTTAACTTCCGAACGAATGCTATCATATTTGACTAAAAGAAGGCCTTTTGTACATCGGTCAGTAAGTCCCGACATTGTATAAAGAAAATATGTTTTTATAAAATACTATTATGTTCATCACCATAGTCTTCTTTATTTTGATGCCATTTTTTACAATAGATCATCGAGGCCATCAAAATATGCCTCAATTGTGGCGATGGGCTGACTCATCATTTGATGCAAATACAAATGCGACAAATAGCGACAGTGTCATTGCGTTGCCTGTTTTCCATTGTGAGAAAACTCGGGGTCGCTTATTCCCCATTATCGGCGTCAATACGATCTTAATTTAAATGAGCAAACCATCTAGCAATTGTGGTTTTCAACGGGGAAGACTTGCAATAATATTTGTCAAGCGAATGCTAAGCTTGTTAGGTATATTTTTACACCAACAAAAAGCAATGCTGAAACGACACACGAAACGGCGCATTTTTTCATTGTTTTGAAAATACCCAAGTTAGTGACACTAGCAAACAAATAATCGAAATGACATAAAATTTTAGTTGGTATTATGTTAGGGGTTGAGACTTTTTAAAAATAGTATGGCTTTTAGATATAACATCTATACCTCAGTCGCGAAAATTATTTGTCGATGTATTGTATGTGCATGTACTTTATGCAATCGACCCGCTACGTTTGCAATCTCAAATAATTCAATTTGTTCGCACATAGCAATGCTGTAAAACGATTGTATCTGTCTTCACTACCGACTCAACTGTGCCGCTATTATATATGAAATATGTTATAGTATTTTTTTGTTTTGCGGCAGAATGCCGCATTTTTAATAACAATTGGACCCTATTCCGGCCAGCACTTCTGCTCCATTCACATATATGTTCAGCTTATGTTTCAATGTAACGAAATGTTTCACAAACTTAAAATACCATCATTCCAGATAAGAAGTTGAGAGAAATTCAAGAGTCAACAAAAAAAATTCATGACAACTAATTTAAGAGAACTTTGCGTAGGCAAGACAAGACACTTTTCTTCGAACGCTAAATGTCATATATTAGCGCTCATCGAACACGTCAGAGAGATAAACAATTAAGAGATATGGCGAGAAACACTTTAGAGCACATTGTTCGAAACTATTCATTTATACGTGTTTCGGATTTACAAGGAGGTTATCAGTCAAACAAACAAAGCACTCACTTACACAAAGCGAAACAACACAAACTAAATCAAACAGAAAATATTTTTCTTATAGAAATAATCAAAATCTCTTTCAGTTTACTTTAGCGTCCAGCGTGTAGATAGTAATACTGTACGTGCGTGTGTGTTTGTCTATACTTTTTTATTATTTTTAAAATTAGAAACACACAAAAAACACTCGTGAATTAATTTATATTTGAATTAATTTACGTTCGATATAAAATTAAAATAACAACAAAAATAAATAAAGCAAAAAAATGCCTTTAACAAAACAACAAAAACATCGCTTGATAATAATATCGGCTGTGATAATATCATTATTCCTAATCACTGCATCCATATACATGCATATACGACAAAAACCACACTTAGGACGAATGCGGCACAATAATGGCCGTTCCATGACCAATCAAAATATTGGTATGTATTGGTGTATACATTTTAACATTTACACATATTTATGTTTTATTGATTAATATTTTTACATATCTTTTAGGATCATTAACATTAACCGCGCCTCACGAAGACAAACTGCACAAATCAGTGAAATCAACGGCAAATACCGATCAGCAACACTTCCAAATGCTCACACGACAATGTTTACATTGCTTGTGTGCAATGATAACCGGTTGTCAAGCAGATGGTTGTGGTACCAACTTACCATGTAATTTATATCAAATATCGAAATCATATTGGATCGAGGCTGGGCGACCACAAGTTAATGATCGAAACCACAACATATATTATAATGATTACGATGAAACTGACAAAGACATAAATGGTACAAAAAGAAATGAAAAGAAGAAAGTGATTGTATTCGGCATAAGACAAACCTTTCGATGGTAGCTCTCACTCATGAAATGAAATGAAATTTCTGATATGGAATGGAGTACAGAGTATAGAGATTCATAAGTGTGGGTTCATTTGATTGTAAAGATGAAAAGATGTTCTCTTCAATCTTAAAGAATGCATTATTTCGCCATTACGAAAGAAGGACGGCAGCATATGGATGTGATAGTTATGTCCGTCCATGTTTCCCATTGTTGCAATATCAAATCTTGCATGAATGTGCAACTTGCCACTTGAAACTTTCAATTTAATTTGAAAAAAGCCCATGCTATGGATACGATGCAAAAACGATCCTCATATCCAAAGTGAAAAATTAAGGGAATGCATGACAATTTACATACTTCTCTTATACGTATTCTCTTTTATAGCTGAAACGCTTTAAACTTAAAAAAATCGAAGTAGAAAACAAAAACTAAATCAAGATTGAAGCTAATCGCGTTTCATATCATAGAAAGCTCGCAATAGTTAAAAAAAAAGAATCAATTTGTAAAATGAAAATTCGTTCATGTAATGGTTAATAAATTGCAAGCCCATATTGTTCGAAATTTGTGATAGAAATATCTAATAGGTTTATCTAAAAGTAACCGCATAAAAACTATACCGATCCCTCTAATCTCTCTAATAGATCCACAATTAACTAAAAAAGCTGCGCGTATACTAACATCGGAAGGGCATGTAACAAATTTGCTTATTATATTTCCGCCTGATGTGATGGATATGCCAGGTTCATCTCGAGCCAGATCAAGTTTTTAGACAAACGCAATAATTACACAGTAGTCAGTAGTCAGCAAATTCTGCAACAATCGAGCTCGTTGTAGCTTAAGAAAAATATTTCGAAACCACGGTTTTTTTTTTTCTTTTGTGGGGGGGGGGGGGGGTGGATTTTCCCAATTACTGCAGAATATTTAAAAAAGGATCAGACGCATTCTAACGCCTATTGTAAAAAAATGCTTCAAAGGCTATTCAAACATTCAGTTACTTTTATTAATTCTTTCAAGTTGTAAGATTTCAACCCGTCATTATTTAGATTATAAATATAGATACGCATGTCTCTTTGGTGTCTAAAAGTCGTGATGAGCAATTTTGAAAGAATAATTAAATAAAGTTTTCCTTTTTTGTATTGAACGAATAATACTTCATTTAAAATATATAGAAGAAATCTTCATATCGACAGTCCGCATATATAATGTCAGTTATTTTGATATCTTAAATCGAATTACCCGTATCTGTTTAATGATTACTAAATCGACAGTCGCATATCTGAATCCAATAATGCCCATAGCCATAAAGAAAGAACTTAAACCGTCTTTTCTTATTTGAAAATCTGAAAATACTTCTTTGTATTTGATTCTACTGGTGCTTTGGGAATTAAATCAATTGTTCAGCGAGGTGACTACGAAAGATACTTCTTCTCGATAAGCGACTGGATGTGAGCATCATAAAGGATGCATTACTTTAGGCGACATCTTAAACTGAAGATATTGCTGATCAATGCGAATAACAGAATTGACTTTGTCATGTCTGCTGGTCTGTGTAGCCGTCCGTTCATTCAAAACAGGATTACAATCTTACATCTCTGCCTAGAAGAACAAAATTTATCTCAAACGTGTTCTTATGACTTTTCCCCAATTCATTTACATAAACATAATTCCTAGTTAGCATAACACGATCGAATTTGCCTTCAATCGTAGCCGAGCCAATGATGACAGTGATGCTAAAAAGAGGCGGCTGAAACCGAATATCACTTTTTGTTTGTAAATTTATTTATTATTATTATTTTGTTTTTCTATGTCTTTTTTTTCTTTTCTTTTTTAGAATATGCGACTTGTGCCAGGAATCGTATCTGTTCAGAGCAGACTATAAACAGTTATATGCAGAGATATTCCAGGGACTGCAATGAAGATGGTATCATTGATTGTCAAGACTACATAGCACTGCAAGTGCTAGGGCAAAATGGTTGCACTCGACAGCAAATGTCAACCACACACGTTAGCCTTATGAATGAGTGCTTAAAACAACATTTGCAGAAATAAAACAAAAGAAAAAGACTAAAATGTTGTACATTTTAGTAAATTTATAAAATGTCTTCTTCTCCTTTTTTTTTTTATTATAAATAATTTTACTAAGACGATAAAGCAATATTCGCATGAAGCCATCCATTAGATTGTATTTGTAAAGCAAAAAAAAGAAACAAAAAAAAAAAACATTTTTTTCTTTGTTTTTCATTTTGCTTTTTAACTTAAAATTACATTTTATTAAAACGATCTACGCAACCAATTACAACCTGTCGAAGTCTGTTTGCATAACCGATTTTACTTAAAAATAGCCAATAAACTTTTTATGCGTAAAATAATTATTTGCCCCATTTATTTTCATTTGCTGTTGAGCGACACCTTTTTAATAAATATTCCGCTGAGCTACGGCTATAACGTTGACGATAATTTTTAAGTGCCGCTGTTGTGACGTATGTTAACAACATGATAGAACGACATAAAAGAAGCATGGAAAAACAGAATAATATTCGTGTTAAATGTCATATCTTATATCATCAAATTGTTGAAACTTGTAAGAAAAGAGAGGAAAAAAAAGTCGAAGAAGAAAATTCTATTCACATTGAGGCGTATCTTTGTGGTGTATCTCACCTCACAGCTGTTCATTACAATTTTCAGAATTTAAGTAAAAAAAATTTTACTTACTGCGTACGATCTTCGTTGTTCTCCTCAGGTTTAGGTGTAAAAATGCATTCACTTTACCTAGAAAGCACGTTTCTAATTCCCTTCAACGCGGACCAAACCTTTGTATACTCACCGCTGCCTTATATGCGATATTCAATTCAAAAATTTCGGCCTATAGATTGGATATAAGAATGGACGGACGGATAGACAAGCAGACAACCTTAGGTATAATAAAGGTAGGTCTATCTAAACTCTCTCTTGGTGTTATTCTTACGCATTCGCACAAGCTTAATACACCTTCGTACCACAAGTGGTGTAGTGTATAAAATTCTAAATCTCGTATAAATATTCACTTTTCTAATGAGTGTATGAAAATCGATTCAAGGGAAACAATTGTATTAGGTCTCTCATACACAGGGTAAGAGCTAACTTAACACAGCCTCAACACACTTTCAATAACGCCAAATAGGTAGAGCAAAACTACTATTTCTCATATTGGATAAAACTATTCTATATCGCCTTTATAACATCGAAAAGTATGCATTAAACGCACGCGTCCCATAAAATACATAAATATTCGATAATTGGTATTAGTGTGCTACCAACGGTTCATCTCCCAGCGTATTTATAGCTTTTATGCTTTTCTCGATTTGCATTGGTATTTGTTTACGCTTCTATCTATTTTTCATGTAGACGATATAACTGTATGGAGCTTCCTTGGTTGTTCTGCTTGCATGTGTGTTTTCAACACAAGTGTTTTTGCGAAAAATTAAAATATAGTCAAGAAGAAGTTTCTTAGAGAAAAACAAACGAAATAACAAGTAAAAAAAGTATATTCGGCTATGACCGAATCTTTTATACCCATTACCGCTATCTTAAAAAAGATTAAAAAAGCAATTTTTCTACATTTAGAATAAAATCGCAAATTTACACGGGGTATGCGTTGTACTCTATGAGCAGGAAGCAAAAACCACGGAAAGCAAAGGTGTTCACGGGTTTTATTGCATAGGCGTGTGGGCTTTGTACGCCTATCCTTTGACCGGTTTAAGTTCTTTTCAAATTCTTGTACAAATTTGTAAGCAATATCTGCATTTTTACGAGCGGAAGAATATTTACCCCAGATATTTTAAAGTTGGGCAGACGGACACGCGGACATGCATTATTGCATTCTGAAATTGAAACTGCCCAAAGCTTTGTATATTTAATGGAATTTTTGAAATTGGTTTTCGCGCATTGTAAAAGTATTGAAAGGAAAACTACATTTTTATCTACTGTAATATTGGATAGACGTGGTCACTATTTCCCCAAATTTTTTTTTTTTGCTACAGCCTCATCCATAGAATACACTTTCAAATTTTTATAGATTCATCTGCTATAGTTTATGAGTAATGAGCAAAAAACGAATTTTTTATTCCTTTTGAAAAGCACCGCTGTTCTCAACTCACATAGTACTGTGGACATCTCCTTCGACCGATTTAACCGGTTTTAATTACCGACTTGCGTACGTGGACTTCCACTGTTTTTGCCAAATTAGAAGTCAATAACTTCATTTTTGCGGCCAAGAGAATTACACAGACAGACAGGCGGACACACTTAAATATATTCAGAGTTTGCTGCTGATGAAGTATATATATATGCATTGCGGAGTCTCTGAAGCTTCCTTTTAGACGCTGTAAACGTTTTAACAAAACCCCTTCGGTAGTGGGTGTAAAAATGAATTCTTATACTACGCTTAACCGAAACATCTCAGCTTGTGTATGCTAACTTATTATACTTATACTGGAATAATCATTTGCATAAGAGCATAAAATATTGGTCGGTTGGTCAGTGTGTTAGCTACTTGCATCGCTCCTCTACCTTCCCTAAATAATGCAACACCAGGTTTTTGAATCCACATACAATGCATACCGAGAACTGCATGCAATTCTCTGCAAATACGAAATAGAAAAAATGAAATTTATGCAAATTAAAATATATAGAAATGTTACGGAGAGAAAATCAATTTACATAGGGTACGTGTTATACTTATGGGAGGCAACAAAAGCGTAAATTTATAACGAGTAGGAGTAGTGTCGTGCGTTGTTGACAAATCAAATGAAGAGGTAAGGAGAATAAAGAAAAATTGTTTTAACTAGAATTTATTTTTAGTCTTAAAGAAGCGCTGTTTATTTGTGTGTGCTCCCACTATTTTCTCAAATTTTTTTTATTTATTTTTTTTTTTTTTTGGATTTTGTATCATTTTTTTTTTTTTTATTGCATAAAATAAAATAACTATTAATCTTTTGACGATCTCTCAAGAATAAATACGAAGAGTACTTGGTAGCTTATTTCAATGGCATAATCTTTAGTAGGAAACACTCACTTCAAACTTCAATATTCTGCACCACATACGTACTCAAGATCCATTACCTTGTAATTTAAATAAATGCAAATGTATTTATGATGTTTTATGATAAACTCCATAGTTTGTCTTAGTTTTGTGAGGCAGCGCGCAATTCTACGCATATTTATTGGACACATCTGGCACAAAGAACTTTGTATGTGTTAATTAAATCATTTTGAGAAGCACTCAATTAATATTCGATATAATTTTGATGCTAATTTCGTTTATTGCATATACTGTCCATGGTTCAAGCTGCGTATGAATTTTAAAAATCACGCTCTGATAGATGAACCATTCACAAAGTCGATGAAAATTTTTAAAAAATTGATGAAAACTGGCACATCTTCACTTGTAAACCCGCTGCGAAACAGAAAATTGATCAAAAAGCAGTTGGCGGTTATTGTATTAAGAGCACACAAAAAAGCTCAATATTTGGCCACCACCGGAATTAATAATGAAAAACTTCTTCGAATCGCTATTGAAACGTATCTAATGAAACAAATACATTGCTTTTTGTCGGAATTTGAAGGACACCTTTCACTCTCGCCTGCTTCAAATTGGCCCAACAATCCTACTCTTCTATAACAACAACTAATATCACTAAAATTCACATTTGAGATCTAGCGTCCAAAACGAATAAATAGGGAAATCGTCGTTTTCCTTTACTACAATATCAGATCGGTATAGCTCGCTCTTTGCTCGCTGTCTGCCTCGATCTCCACAATAACGTTTCAATGATATAAGACTGAGTTCCAAAAAGGAAAAAGGCTTATAAAAATCGCTTTGTTCAATTTTTTCGATCAGAAATCCAAGAAGCTCTATACTGATGGAAAAGTTTATCGATTAAATATTAGAAAACGTTTTCGAATTTTGCGAGCAGAGAAAACGAGATAAGATGAACGCCTCCCTTGACGTATTATTAACGTCTAGTGTACTTCAATGCATTTTTGACGCTATAATTGCTGTCTTATTTTTTTACTTAATTTCAAGAGCAAATGTATATTTGGAATGGCAATCTCATCATTAAAGTAAAAGTAAAATCAAAAATTTATGAAGAAATTTTAAATTTTTTTTTTTTTTTTTTTTTTTTTTTTTTTTTTTTTTTTTTTTTTTTTTTATATGACCAATCATCGTTCAGGGAAGATACGTATTATTCATGTAAAACGTTAGCGGCCAGAAAGAAGTGACGGATATTTGCCCAACCGGGTTGTGGTATTCGTATACTAACAAGTAGAAAAAGTTGCTTAAATTAAACAATTTATGTGGCAATATAAACCTGTCAGCTTCATTGTTCATCTATCTGTGTAGCTTACAGATTGGTCTTCTTTTTTCCATCATATTATACATGTAGGAACAAGGCTTACGTTTCCGCTGGAACGTATGAAAATATCCACATGAACTATTTATTCACACTTGCAAACAAACATGAGTCCGTTGCTCGCCTGTATATAACTTTATGTATGCTAATAAAATAAACAAAATCTAATTTGCATCAATTTTCTGAAAACATATTATTTATGTATATAACAAAGCGTGCTTTGTTTTCAAATTAATTAAAATCTTTTCACAGTATTTTAAAATAACATTTTAAATGAAATTTTCCAACTGAAATATGAAGGCGTTGCAAAGTTTACAACTAGTCATATATACCGATTAACTATCTTTTTTTTCCTCTCTCTCTCTCTCTCTCTCTATCTATCTATCTATCTCTTTTAATGCTTTATTATTTTTCTGTTCTTATAAACGATATTAAAAATTTGCAAGTTTTTTTAAACATAAAAGAGCTCTTAACGACTGGTCGAACAGCAACAAAAAATTCTACCTTGATATTTATTTGTGCACAAATACAAGCAAAAAGTCAGCGTATGTCCTGTATCTAACATTATGAAAAAAAGGAAACTTTTATCTCGATTCGTGTAAAAAGTTTGTGTTTTTCTTTTTATACTTAACTGCTTATGTTTATGTAAATTTTTATGAATATAAATTCCAGACTGTGCTTAGTGTGGCTTTTACTGATTAAATTTAGCAAATTTGCTACAGTTTGTTTGTATTGTCAGAATTATTTATAAGCAAACATCTGCAAACTTTGCACCAATATCTAGAAATTTCTTCTTCTAGGAAATCACATTTTTTTTTTTTTTTTTTATGTCAAACTTAGCTAACATCTCGGGTGCAAACGTATCAATGTAGAAGTCAAAAAGCTGTTCACATTTGTCGAAAACGCCAATTTGATGCGGAAAATCGCCCGATTCACGTAATATGTGAACATTCAACTATTTCATAGCTCATGTTCTCTAACGAGTATCGTTGAAGTCGACGCTGCCTTCAGTTAAAGAGTTTCATTCAAACTAAGCTGAATGTCAAACGTACATCGCTTGAAAATATCTTACACACTTAAACACCGTTGCTTATTCTAGCAAATTACTTGTTTTAAGCAAATTTGACCACGGTTGGATCGTATATGGCCAGAACGACATATTAAACATAAATATATTGTAAGCGGTTTCTCGTCTCGTTTCTCCCTCCGAACGTAGCTTATAAACAACATCATTGCTAAACTCGGTCTTTCAAACTCAAAAAATAGATTGTGTCAGTTAAGAGGTAAAAATCATGGAGAACAAGCTATTATTGCCAAGAAAGAAAAGCAAAAGATACCAATCCACTGCGAAGTCCCGTATATATATGTTATAGAAGAAACAGCGATCCCAAACGTCTTCTGAGACTCTTGAGACAAATCGCTATGGGTTTTAAAGGTACGCTCTTCCGATATTTCACTCTTAAAGCATAAACTTTCCCGCTCTCTTTTTCTCTCTCTCTTTCTCTCCAAAGAAATCGCTCTCGTCACACTATTTCGATCGATTTTGCGAAGTGATGCGAGCAATTACTTAGTACACATTGTTTCGACTTTCACCCTAACACCCTAAGAGGATCAAATAATCCATCACCATGAGCTGCTACGAAAGCTACTTGCAGGACGAATAAAAACAAAATTTCTCAATTCTTGTAAGATAAGCTGACGTTTCCCATGTCAAGGTAAAGCTATAGATAATAATACGTTTTCTTATGCCGACGAAGTTACGTGTGAGTTGCACGGCTTTCTGGAGAATTCAATGTGTGTTCAAATTACAGATGAAAAGAACTGTACTGTTAAATAGCACCCCTGGATTGTGTGAACCAACAAAATATTGCGTTGTGAATAATAACAAAAGAGAAAACATGTAAGAAAATTATATGCAGCTGTGACCGAATTTTTTATACCCACTATCGTTAAGGCGACAAAAAAAAACAACAAAATAAGTTGCGAAAACTGTAGTACACGTGGAAATGTTTATCGTATGTCCATTACACTGGACGAAAGGAGGCCAATTCCAATATCAACTTGGGCGCAAGAATTTGCAAGACTAAGGCTTCTTCTTCTTTGCGGCCAGGCAAACATATAAAACCGACATTACACAGATATTACATGTCTGCATAAACTTTGGTTGAACTCATGATTCGTCAAGAGAATCAACGCATCTTTGTAATAAATATTTGGATAGATTAGCTATCCCCTGCTGTGAGGCTGATCGAAAAGGATTAATTTTAGTATCATAACTGAACAAGCTGCAAACGCTTAACGAAAAATAAATAACAAATCAAATTTGCATTAGTCGTATACTGTCTTCAAGTGCGTATCGCAAACTAATTCACAATTCAATTAATTGCTAACACATCAAATTCTAAATATTTATGTTCGAAAATAATTTATCATTAACTTATAAATCAATTTGGCTTAAATATGCTCAAAATATAATCCCATCCGTACTGTGAACAAGCATTCATAACGAAGCAACTTCGACAAATGTAACACGATGTTTAGATAAACTAACAGACGCTCAAGCTTGTAAATAGTTTACGTTTACGTACATTAACATATTTACATGTGCGTGTGTGTTATGTGTGTATTTTTAATTTGCAATTATGCAAACGCTCGTATCGAGAATGAGCTTAGTTCTATAATTGCATTAAATTGCATTAATTTCATTTATAAATATTGCCTTAAATTATTATTTGCCTCGAGCCATGGTACAGTAAGCGGCATATTGAACTTTATTATATAGAATAAAATAGATGTGCCAGAAGATCTTAAAACTGTACTGTTGTAAATGGATTTTAATGCGTTAAAAATGAACCAAAGAAATTTGTGGACGGAGACACGTACACTTAACGATAAATCGGACAAGTTGAAACGTGCCTACATGAAAAATACATCAAAATAATCAAAAATGCAAAAATCAACCAATTATTATTTTGCGTACTCTTTACCACTCCCTGATGATGATTATGTTAGAAAAGTGAATGACTACATGACTGACTATCAACGCGCATCTATTCAAACATTAATTAAAATAAAGGTCAAAATTTATCAATTAAAGAACGATTTCCCCTTCGTTCCCTTTCATTCTCTAGACTTTAAAATAAAAAACCGAAATGATGATATCCTGATATCCTTCAGATAGTGCGAATAATGTTCAGTTTCAAATTAATAACCTTGTCTTCTTTTATATGCTTTACGCTTCATAGCTAATTATATTTGTTTTATGGCAGATTATTTTATCCTTATCCGTTGTCTTGTCATGTGTGTCTTTTCACTTCTCATTTAACTTTCAAACAATAAATTGTCATATTGAATAGTTATTATCAATTTTAACGGTCGTGTAGAGAGAGTTAGCCCACCGTGCGTAGACCACGCATTTTTGTCTTTGCTAGAAAGTGAGCTATTCGCTTGGTTCGCGTCTGTGCCAAGTTAATTAATAATTTCGCGGTTTTAAAAGAATAACAAAATGAAATACAAATACAAATAGAAAACGAAATCATGCTAAACCTTATGAAAAATGCAAAAAGTCATGTATTGTTAATCTTTACCTTGAAGTATGTATATATAAAATATATATATGTAAACTTGGAGGAAAATTGTGATATACAAAATACATCATAGAAAATTTTAGCGAATACAGTTGCAGGAGGCAGGCGAGGAGTAAGACACCGAGGATAGCTATAGTTGCTCTTTTTACTTGAATAATAATTGGAACAAAAAAAGAAAAGGTGAAGGAGAATAACTCGGTACATATAGAATGAATACAAATATGTTAAATATCTGCGGCAAAGTATTTTTAATAGGGTAGAGAACATTTTTATACCTATCACCAAAGGATGAGGGGTACATTCAATTTGTCAAAACGTTTGCAACGCCCAGAACGAAACATCGGACACCCCACAAAGTATACATACATATTCTTGGTCAGCATCATATCCTAAATCGATTTAAGCTGTCTGTCCGTCACGTATAATGTCTGTTGTAAATATTCTTCTGGCCGCAAAAATGATGCCATCGACTTCAAATTTGGCAGAAACATTGAAAGTTCTTCCACGCAGGTTGATATTGACCACATCGATCAAAGGACTCGTCTACAACACCGCCTAAAATGAGAATTGCTCTGCTTTTCAAAAGAAATGTAAAATTGTTTTTTTTTTGCTCATTACGCATAAACTATAGCAAATAAATGTACAAAAGTTTGAATGCATATTCTGTGGGCGATGCTGTAGCATTTTTACACGAAAATGGAAAGAATTGACGTCGCCTACCCAATATTATAGCGTATCAAAATTTGATTATTTATTCAATCTCTTTATAACGCGTAGAAACAAGCCTCAAAAACCCCAATAAAGTATACAGATTCTCGGCCCGTTTCAATTCTTCAATACAACTAAACATGTCCGCCTACTGGTCTGTCGATCTGTCTCGCTCCGCAACTTTGCAGTACTTGTGGTAAACAATCTCCCGTTAACGAAAATTAAGATATCGCTTACAAATTTGCAAAAAAATTTGGAATTGACCTAAACTTTTCAAAAGACACGCCTGCAACGCCCACATGCCTCTACGATAAAAACTTTTATTTTGAAAATAGAAGAAAACAACTGCGCTCACTCCATACGATAGAGCATGAGAATTTTGTTCTTTTACTTCTCTTGTATTTTTTTGGAGTAAACAGTGATGGGTATAAAAGATTCTGTTCCGACCAAATTTAATTTTCTCACTTGTGTATAATTAATTTAGTATCTTACTTATATGGGAGTATTTAGTATCTTACTTACTATGATTATCGTGAATTTTGTAGACAACAATGAAATTAGATTTTTCTAATATTTTCCAGAGCCCTTTAAAACATATCAAAGAATTTGAGAAGCGCTATGTGCCTGTGCTATTGTACGTTATAGTCTTTCAGTGTTCGCATTATAACTGTGCCTGCATTAGTAATTGTCTGATCATAATTATTGGTTTAATTTTCAATTTTAACACTTATTTTATTCGTTTTCTTTTTAAATAATACTTCGCGGTAAATCGTAACTTAACAAAGACATTTTTAGGCAATGTGGGCTGTCTTGGTGAGCTCTCTATGCTTTGGTAAATGTTTATACGTCTGCAACAATATCGACTAAAGAATATTCAATGACGATAGAGTTGTGAGCAAATTGTGCTCTATGGGTTGCGTACAATCAGTCGTATTTTAGATTTATACGAATCCCCAATTTGAGACACATTAAAGTGCAGATTAATCCGTCGACTTTTTCCCCTATACTCATGGTAGTGGAACTTTTGATGTCTGTCTCTGTCTATCTATTTATTTACGTTTTTTTATTTTATGGACGTGATGGCTGGGGTCACAGCCATTGCGAAACCGCTTTCGCACTACCTCGAGCTGGACCCTTATGGGTTCTTGATCTTCACTATGGCATACCGGCGTATCTCTTCCATCTTTCAATGTCCACTAATAATCACCTGTAAAGACCCTTTCTGAAATATACCCAAACAGGTCGCACGAAAACAGTGTGCTGCATATCGTCATTTATGCCGCGGCACAGGTTGTATCCGTTATGTGCTCGTAAGTCGAAATGACACAAACAACTCTAAAAATTTCCACGATCAGTGAAAAATTAGGTTAAGAAAAAATTAACTTCTCCGTGTTTTCTCCTCACTATTGTTCTAAGTTTTCGATAAGCGCAAGGCATTCCCTTTCATTGTTTTCCCATCGTTGCTGCCTTCTTGTCAACACATTCCGCCAAATAGCAGACTTAAGTCTGCAGACTGACTTGCTTGTATTGTAACTTGATAGGAAATATTCTTGTCAAGACCGCTGGCGTTAACGTTGAAACAGTGCGATAAGCCGACATCATTTTTAACATCCAGCAGCCTTTGAACCGCTTCTAGCTTTCGCAGAAAATCTTTACTTTTTTATACTTTCTCTCCCCAAATCGTTGCGGTATGCATCATTTGGGCGTGGGCTATGCTGCGTATAAGTTTTCGCCTCTAGCTATCTATCTACTTATCTTCTTTTTTTATGGACATAAGTGCAGCGCACCATCGTACTAGATGTCCTACGACTAATTTCGAATTACTTCGAGATGGGTCCTTACAGATTGTTGAGCCTCAATATATCATCCTACCTCCATCTCGATCTCGCATGAAAATAGGCGTTCGGATGCCACTTTCGTGTGGCTTTATACCGGAGCGTGCCATGCAAAAAACTAGCACATTTCTTCCATGTTTCCGTGTCCGTCAGCATAACCGCTAGCAGGGTAAATGGGTGTGATTTGCTATTTACAGAGATCTCAAATATGTCAAAGCCGGATTTATCAATCTGTCTATATATTTATCTATTTGTCTCTCTACATTTTTAATAATTCATTTTAGCAGCTGCTGTATACATTCTTTAAAAGGAGACGATAGCTGATTTCTATGCGCTATGGAAAAATCTTTATGTTACGTTACTTTATCATATCGTGAAAATTCAAATGTCAAAAGGATCGTAAAATCAAATGTTGATGGTTGTATGATGATGTCGGTATTTCATATTATAGACATACGCGCGCGCGTGTGTGTGTATGTGTGCATATCTATTGCTTACTATTATCATATTTGTGGACAAATACTATTTCATTTAAATAAAGGTAGTATTACTTTTTTTTTTTTTTTTTTTTTTTGCTTTTGACAGGTAAAAGCATTAGCATATAAAAAGTAAAAAGTATAACCTTCTTATAAAAAAATTCCAATAACAAAAGAAACAGTTTAAAATGCATTTTATAACAAAAAAAATCCGCTATAAAAAGATGAATGAATTTTAAAAACGAATGCTCGTTACACGTATTAGCATCATAATGTTTTATGATCAATTAAAAATTGGCGATCGTTAGATGCGAATATTTCCGCATGATTTCAATAAATATTTGCACACTTTTCTTATTAGGATTCTCGGTAAGGTATCTATATGCTTGGGAGAAAAATTAAACTTCGAATTACCTTTTCATTTATTTTAGGAGCGTCGTTATGCTTTTCATATTTAATTTCTAAATTAATTTTCTAGTTTTAAGAGCATTTCGAACATTTTTATCATTCATCTTTCACTCTGCAACAATCGAAAATAGCATAGCGTTAATCAAACAATGATTACGAAATTTTAAACAAATTTATGCTTTTATATGGACGAAGAAGTAAAATTGTCACATCGTTATTATGCTTTAATTACGGCCGTGAAATGATCTATCTAAACTTTCACAAATCTTGACTACGCTATCTTGATTGGAGGACAATACAAAAATTGTTGTATTTGAAGCTTTAAGATCTTAGCACAAGCTTGTCATTATTGAGCTTAATATATAACATGGGTGTGCTCGATTGTAAATATAACAATTTTATCTGCCGGCATCATTGTGTTTAAGTTGCATTAACTATTTACGTGCATATTACATTTTCTGCCCTATTAGCAATAGCCTGTACACTTGCTCGCACATACATATTCAAAATTATGGATTCGTTTGTTTCAGTAATGCGAATAACTGATAGCACTTGAAATATAAAAACACAATTTATTTATAATAAAAAATTTTTATAAAATTTATTTTTAAAAAAAAAGTAAGGATTTCTTTCTTCTCCTTTTATTTTATTCATAATGGTTTACTTATTTAAGTATATTATGTTCGTTCCTTTTTTTTTTTTTTTTTTGATATGTCGCAAAACATCCTTTTAACAAGAACTCTAAATTAATACTGAATCCTCTGAATCCTACCAACAGTCGGTTATATCATTTCGAAGACTGTGAAGACTGCTATATGCATATGCTATTGTACTGTTAACACGATTTAAACATTTTTTTTTTTTAACTCTCTTTCGCTGTTATTTTAGCATTTTTATGTTCCGTTAATGCATCTGTTTCACGTATGTTAAACAACAGTCGGTGGTTTAAAGTTTCTCATTAAGTATCGTCTATGTTTTATAAAATTTTTCATATCATCATCATCATCATCGTCATCATCATCCGGTTCATAAAAACATTTTTAGATGTTTTGCGGGCAAATATTTACATTTCCTTATAGCCATTACCAAAATGCGAATGTGTATCAATTTTTTCATTCCACCTACATTAGACATTAAAAGTCAACGAAAGATTTATTTTCAAGTTAGCTCTATTTCAGGCTCGACCCGTTGCTTACTAAGCTATTGTATTGCATTCAGAAATCACCAAACCAAACGACTGAAGTAACTTCAAAAAGAAAACAAATATTTCAGTTTTACTTTTTTCAAATAACTTTTTTCATATCACATAGCAAATTTTGACCTGAAATTTATTATAAATATACATATTAGCCTTATATATATTTGATTTACATTTATGCATGTATCAGCAAATTTTAATTCTCTCAATAATGACCACAATATTTCCAAATCCAAATCGAAAAGTGATATAAAAACATAATTATGGGAGAGACGAAATTTTAATTGAAACAAAAATTCAACGATTTTTTCCAAAAAATAAATAAATAAATAAATAAATAAATAAATAGAACGGACATAATTTTCAAAACATATTCTATGCCGCTTATAAAAGAATTTTAGAAAAATGTTTGGCTTGTTTTGCAAAATGGTGACTTGCTACTTTACGAAATTCAAGTCGTTCTAGCGAAGATAACATTCTCATTTTGTTTTACTACTAATAAAACTCTTAACAATTTATTTAAAAGTGCTGTTTTTATTTTTTGTTTAAATAACGCAAGTAAAAGCTTTACAATGGATCACGACTCACCATTAAATGCCCTAAACCACGCCAGTAGTTATTGATATTCTCAAAATAACACACATGAAAAGTGGTCGGGCAAATGGTCCAATCCGAGCGATATTCGGTAGCGTTCGGCCTTGGGCCAAAGCAAACTAGTATTCCTAATTTCATCAAAATATCCCTGAAATTGAAGTTCTTAGGTTGACGGACATACGGACAGACAAGTTTCATTTTTTGAATCGATCGGATAAATATAAAGCTAAATCTATCTAAAGTACTTGTGAGTGTTGCATACATGCGCACAAATTTAATATATCCCTGTGGTGTACAAGTGGTGTAGGGCACAAAAGAAAAAGAAATCGGCTCAGAAAATAATTTGGAATTGATCTACATAATAAAAGATAGGCCTATCTATCCCATGCTTACGTAGGTCTTACAGGTTATAAGAATGCATGCGATCAGAATGAAGAAAAAACTATAAATAGCAATCAGATATTGAATTCAAAACTTTACGTAATCTAAATTTTGCATACTAAAAACAACGCGTTATGGAAAATCCAAGAAAAAAAAAATAATAATATTGCCGAAAGCCTTCAAAGAAGTTAATGTGGAAGTCGAACCAACTACCACAACAAAGTGCTTGGCAGTTTGTTGCTGTTAGGCATTTGTCCATTATTTTCTTTAGTTTGCTTAAGATTCGTATATGTTGCATATTTCCGGATGTTGCAAAAAAGACAGTAAAACTAGTACACATCTATTATCTATGTTGAACATTAAAAAAAAAAAAAAAAAAAAAAATTTTTATTATAAAAAAGAAAGAATCAAAAAACATGACTGAGGTGTAAAACACAACTCGCTTTCCAGGCATACTTGTAAAGCTTTTAAATACCTTACATGCAAGCAGGTACACACACACACACACACACACGCACTCACACAGAACACTATGAATATTTTCCACTGGATGAATGCAACGTAATACTGTCATCAGTACTCCTGCAGACTCCATTTGATTGAGTTGGTTTGATTAACTTTAAATTGAAGTCTGACATTTATTTCATTAAACTTCGTCACTACTGCGAATGCAATGCCAGCATTTGCGATGAGGCACGGAACTATAGAATATTTAATTTCAGCAATTTCAAAAAGGCATGCTGGCATTCGAAATCCAGCGTCCTACTTCCATTGGTCTTCGCTTGTAATTTAAATTGAAATAAAGAAAAAGGAAAAAGGAAAAACCGAACATAGTTTTATGCTTTGAGTGCTCATTCAATGCAAAATATCAGCGCTGATAGCAACGTTATTACCTGCTAACTTTTGCACTCTTTTTATAACTTGATTGGCTTCTTTTCACATAGAAATTAAATCCTAAGCGTAGATATGATGAGAAAATAAAAAAATATATATATCCTGTACTTCTATTAAATCAATATTATTGCATAAGTTTTCGATTTATTTACGTTTTTTGTGTATGAATAATTTTCTCTCTCCTTTTATATGTGCCGTTAGCTCCATTTGAATTGAAATGGTGAAAAATTGCAAATATTTTCCCAAAGCACGTAAACGATAAATTTTAAAACATGTTTTGTTTCCCTTATATTTGGCAACACAGGGTGCGCCAAAATTCACGCAACATTTGATTTTCGTGCTCATCTTTATCTTAATCTTCAGCATGATACGGCTCCTGGACTAAAGATATCATTTCTCGGACCATTCTTTTTCGAAAATACTTCGGGTGCGGCAACAACAGTCATTAATTGTGCTCACTATCGCGGCATAATAACCTTTTCCTTTTTTTTTTTTCTTTTTTCTAAATCGCAAGATAAGGATGTGGACGACATCCGGTTTCAACAAGACGTTGCCGCATTTCGTACAGCCGAAGAAACAGTTCATTTACTGTAATAACAAATTTCAACCACATGGAGAAAAGTTCACGAAAAGAATTCGTATATGTCAGTCAAGCCGAACCGATGCTCGGAAGTCATCTGCACGCTATGCTATGCTGTACGTAAACGTATACAATATTTAATCATAAACTGTCAAAACAATTTTCTATCAAATGTACTTCTTGTGGGAATTTTGGAACACCCTATAGTTAAACTTTTTTCTTCTATTTTTTTGTGTTGCCCATAGTAACTGCTGCAGCAATGGAAAAGTTTACAATGCATTGATAGTCAAGATACACATATATATATATATGTGAGGTTACTTTTCATAAAATCACGCAAACACACGTAAGCATTTCTTTTCTCTCAACTGTTTTTATGCAGAACTCCGGAGACTGAGGGTACAACAATTTTGTAGTTTTTTTTTATCCCCCTACATAAGTTGAGTTAAAAGGGTATACTAAGTTTATGCGGATGTATATAACACCAAGAAGGACTATAGATGGATTCACCTTTTATCATAGCATTCGACGCGGACTCCGAGTTAATTTTATCTGTCCGTCTGTCCGTGAAAATTGTTACATCGGCGTGTTTCGACCCAAGCACAAACCCCCTTGCAAATGGTTCACATTGAACCACTTTTTCGCCTAATTTTTTAAAGTCGGTATATGTATAATTGCAGGGTAGTTTAGGGTATCTCATGATGAATTCTGGCCCACTTTAATAGGTTTTTACTTGTTTCATCATCCATACATATATTCTAGAGACGCTATGAAATATGTATACTGGAAAGAGATCAAGTTAAGATTTAAATCAATTTAATTAGATGCGCGTAAGGTTTTGCGGAGCTGTTCATTTGGTTTGCTAAATATTCAATAGCAAAAGCTGAGCACTAACTTTTGTCTTCTAGTTTCATTTCGAAACAATAAACTTAAAAGTGGGCGTTGCATATTTAAAAATTTGAATTAAGTAAAATCTCTACAAATAATGAAAACATGAGTGCACAAAGCTCGCCTATCTGGCTAAAAAAAGATCGGATATAATATCGGATAATTTAATATAACTCTTATTTCATAAAATATCGTATCGTATATACATATACGATATGTATGTTGAATGTTGCACCGTATCGTTTAGCATATTTATATTGTGAATTGTTTTTGTCCATCCCACAGACATATATCGACGGGCCAGTAAGTAAGAGCAAGTAAGTAAAGGGATTTATGCTTGTTAACGTATCGTATCATATAGTAATTATATTGTGTATTGTATCGTATCATATATTGTATTTATATTGTAAATTGTATTTCTTCTATCCCGCAGCCAATTATGCGCGATGTACGCGATCGAAATACCTAGTTTAGTTTATTCATTCGATGCAAGCTTCTAGGTTGGTAGTAGGTATTAAAAAAATCTGTCCAAACCGTATATAGCTTTTGCATTAAATAAAATAATATGAACTCCTCCTTTCGCAGGATATAATACATTTTACATGTACACTCAATTCATTACTTATCCTATGGTGATGTATAACTACACATGAACATGAAAATCATTTTATTTGCCATTGCACTTATTAAGTATCACTTGATGAATTCTTTACAATTATTTCGCAAACATTTTGATTCTACTTTAGTAAAACCTCTTTTGAAAAAGTGTTTCTATTTCATGAAAACACTTTTATACTTTATAATGTGCATGTTTTTAATCGCTTTATAACTTCATCGTCATTAAAACATTTCTCATATCCGTATTACAGCACTTTTCTATGCATTGTGTATAGAAAGAACTTTGATGCGCTCAAAAACCATCCGTAACCACCGAGCTCTTTCAAACAAAATAAATTAAACCGCGCAAAAATAAACTCATTACCACTTACATACTAGATGAACGTATCCTTTAGCACGCACATCCTTGCAATACTTTATTAAGCATTTTCAATGATTTTCCTGAAGGCAAAAATAAATCATTAATTTGGTTGAGTTTTTCATGGTTAATTACTATACAAATTGCATTGCTGTGTAAATCTTTTAAAATATTATAACAGCTTAAGTTTTATTCCCATGAAGAGGGGCGGTATTTAATAAAAACAAGAAACAAAAACAAAAATAAAAACAATCGATTTTAAACTTTAATTTCATGTAATTTTCTAATTTTTTTTTATTTTTTTTTTTTTTTTGTATTTAACTACAAGGCACAATGTTTGTAGGGAAGGTGCAAATCAGCTCCGTAACTCTGAAAAATGCCCATAATTTCGTAGGAAAGAAAAGTTGGTTTTTTAACTAATATCACTTTACTGCTACAAATGGGTTTCAATGCCGTAAAACCTTGCATAGCATCGTGTAATGTTACCAAAAGAATCGACAAAAAGTTTTATAATATTCATTAATTTGCTCTCCGGAATATTTTAAAATGTTTCTAAAGTTAATTAGTAAGCAATCAGATAGGCCAAGAGTCTTGCTACTCAAACAATTCATATGGAAATAAATTGAATAAAGCCCTCGCACGCCTCCATAATTATTGTTAACGTTTAATGTAAGCAATTCTTTGTAATCACATTATCACATTATATTTTTAATATAAGGTAAATGCTCTACGCCCGCACGTATATGAATACGATTCTATTTAAAATTGTAAATTCATTCGCTAGAGCATAACGTGAAATGTCAAACAAACACATTTATACATTTAATACAAACTAATCTTACATGATACGCAAATAACATATTTATAGGAAATGGGATTAAGCTCTGCGGTATTTCAGCTTGCACTCAACTGCATATTTAACTTTAGATTTGCTTATGTCATTGTACTCTTTGTTTGTAAGCAATAGAAATGTTTATTATATCAAACAAACGAAGTTTCATTAAGTTGTTCTCCTTTTTCTATAAAAGTTTCCATTACTTGAGAAAGTATTTCAAATCTTTCTAATGACAACGTTTAAATTTCATTGCCGCTTTTGCAAACTGCCTGCTCGTTCATATTTGCCTTTTCCTGTGCAATCAAACTTATTGAATCACTCTTCTCATGTCACGAGATAACACACGGCATCATACTTGTATGTACAAGTCGTATGTTAATGTACAATAGTTAACTATCAGTCTGTAAGTTTCCCTTTTCAAAGATTTTAAAATTTTATATATATATGTATGTATATTTAAAAAGACTATAAAATAGCGCCTATTCAATGCAATTAATAATCACTCCTAGTAATATAGGTTTATTTGTAAAAAATTTTTGTAAATTTGGCATTGAGGAAGCATGGACTTGATGCAAGAAATTGCTTTGACATTAGAAATATATTTTATTATCTACAAAGGAGGGAAATATTACTCGACTATTTAGTTGTTATTATATCGGATTGGTTTGGCTGATTTATATTTTATTATCTACATATATATATCGGACATATATTTTATTATCTACAAAAGAGGGAAATATTACTTCACTATTTAGTTGCTATTATATCGGATTGGTTTGGCTGAGTTATAGTTTATTATCTACATATATATATCGGACATATATTTTATTATCTACAAAAGAGGTTAATGTTACTCCACTATTTAGTTATTATTATATTGGATTGGTTTTGCTGCTAATTCGTTTTATTATGCTATTCTTTTAAAACTCTTATTATATACATATATATAAATATACATATTTGTAAATAAATTTACAAAGTATGATTTTGAAGGCTGTCGGATAACTTAGATCACATGTTCGTCTTTTTTAAAAAGTCTGCCGCTCTGGGGAGTTGAACCCACGACCATTGAATTGTTTGTGGCGATCCTTTGCCCGACTTGGCTACTCACAGTATATTATTTTATTTGTGTTGATTGATATATTGATCTGTAGTTTAAGGTAATGTTCAAAAAAGGATTTGAAGAGAGTTCGAACATAAGAGGATATATGATCTCTGCACCGGATATTGTAGATAAATTAAACAATTTAATGAATAGTTAATTTCAGTTCAGTGGTAATAGAGCTCTAATTTACAAAAAAAAATCAGATTCAGATAGAACGTAAAAAAAAAAACTGATTACCATTGGGAAGAAATTGAGGAATCTTTATAACCAACAACTTCCTTTTTACTTACTATAATGTGTATACATAAATCTAATTTAGCCCTGTCTGTCTGCAAGCGATTGTCGGAATGCTCATGATTGCAAAAATTGAAAAAGTAAATTGAATCTTCGCATATAAACTGGCCATAGATGTAGCTAGAAACTGATAGTGATCCTCGCGTAAAAAGCAAAAGAAAAATAAATAAAAATTTTAGCTTACAATTCCTGGCAGTTATTCATATGAAACTCAATGCAGGTGCAAGTGAAGAAAAGAATGATTTGAATCGCATGTAAGTACGCACACTATTTACGAAAGAAAAAAAAAAAACAAGAAACAATAACTGGATTATCACGCTCACATGCTAAGCAAATATTTTATAAATTAAATAATTTAAAGAGGTTGGCGTCAAAGCTAAAGGCGAATGTAATTCTCTTATTTTTTTAATTTAAATTAATTCACTTGTTTAGTTGTGTAGTAATTGCGGATATAATTCTTTGCAATTGTGCCATGAAATTGACCCAATTTTTAAAATAATCTACCATTTGAATAACTTGCTACAGACACATTCATACAAACCTAGGAAACAACAGACCAGATAACATCAAAAGTTGATGGCATATAATTTCATGGATAAAATGTTTTACTACAAAGAAAAAAAAAAACAAAGCAAAAAAAAAGAAGGAAAAAAACGATTTGATGGTTTTGGTGTCACAGATTCATAGACACATAAACTGGCGGTGTGTTGGTTGGTTGGTTGATTGTATGGTTCGTTGCTTTGCTCTTTCACTACAACTGACAATCAGCTATAAATATTCAATTGATGGCAACCACTAAAATGCAGTACTTTATGTAGACGCAAGCACAAGCGTGATAGCATTTAGTTTGTATTTTGAATTACATCATAAGAAAATTTAAAAGAACAATCGATGCGTGTACGGGAACGCGCGCGTGTGTATGTTGTAATTGAATTACCCTTTTAACATGTCAAAGGAATGTGCATAATATCGTTTGTAATTATAATATATATATATACATATTTATATATATATATATATATATATATATAACATATCTACACATCTACACACAAACACATATTCATATAAATGTATGAATATAAATAAAGTTATTTCCTCATTTGTGCATGCATATGGTACAATATATTGTTTCATATGCATATGTAGTTGTAGCAGATAAGATTGTTAATACATTTACCACAAACATTACTTACTTACACTAACTTACTGACTGACTAAGTGCCATGAATGCTTAACAAAATTGTAAAAGCCAAAAAATATAAAAAAAAGTAAAAAAAAAAAAAATAGAAAACAAATTACATAATAATTATATTACATTAAAAATCCAATTATACGAGAATTTATTACACATTTAAAAAAAATAAGGAATGAAAATGAACGATTTTTTACAGTCACTAGTATATAAGATCGAGAAATGCATAATCATGTACATATTCCGGAAGTTATATGCATTTACATGGACTGATTTTTATAAGATTCCACTTCGTCTTGTACATCTGTTCGCTCAGATATCTATTGCTCACATTTGTACAAATTTTCTAAATTTGTTAAGGCTAATTAAAGCTTGGCATTTATTCTAGTGGCCTAACACGATGGATAACTCGCACGGGCTCAAAATTCTTTACAAAAATGAAAAATTTCGAAATATTTGATTCACAATACTTTCCGGTTTTAAAAATCGCAACATTTTTGCGAATAAAAATTTAAGCGCTGTTTAAATTTAATATCGAAAAATGCTTGCAATTAATTAAAAACTATTTGCATAAAATGCTAGATATCCACGACCCGCATCAAGCCGATTAAACATATCGACATACGGAAATAAATAAATACATCAAAACATACATATATGTATATATATACATTATACATAATTATTATAATATATCTACTGAAAACAATTAATGTCAAATGTGGAACAGTAAGATATCGGTTATCGAACACATAATGCACACAGTAAAAAGAAAAAAAAAGTTTATTAATTAAATTTGAAAAATAAATACAAAAATATTTTAATTGCAGTTGAGATATTATAAAGTTAACCGCAATAAAACAGAAACTATAAACTGAACGCTCAAAATTTGCTGAAAATACTTGTATATGTCTATTCCTGCAACCTCTACCCATCATTCTTTCTAACAAACACATGTGTACACATATATATATATAGAGAAAGAGGGGGAAGAGAGAGAGAGAGAGAGAGAGAGAGAGAGAGAGAGAGAGAGAGAGAGAGAGAGAGAGAAGTAAAAAAAATTTAGATTAAATAACTTTTATAATAGGGGAACGAAAAGTGTTTAATATTAATATTAAATCGGTTAGTAAGTCCTGTCACCAAACAAAATTTTGCAAAATTCGATTTTATTCATCAATATAATTTTTACAATATTTTCAGTGATTTCATAGACAAGGATTTTTTTTTTTTTTTTTTTTTTTTTTATTAAACGGAAAACTTGAAATAAGTTCTTTTTTCAGCTAATTTCTTCATTGCAATAGTGTGCCCAAACAGTATGATCAATGTTCAAGTTAAATTGCGCGGGCACATAAGAATATCAGAAATATTTTTTTCTAAATTCGTATCACTATGACAGATATCTGCGTCAAATTTCACAATATAGACGACAGACAAAGTGTTTTTTCCCAATTTTTACAATATGTGATTTTGTTGAACAAGCAACTATCAATCGTTTATCAAACGCATTATTACAAGAGATGAGCCGGGGATGTACGCATACGATCAGAGGCCAATATCATGCAAAAGGTGAGCCAAGATCGAAAAAACCGTAGCAAATCAAGGTGATATTAACAGTTGTCTGTGGCATTGTGGACTATGAATAACGTCTGCCGGGCCAAACTGTTAACAAGGTATATTGGATTGAGGTTGGAATAGATTTAAAAGAAAAAAAATTAAATTGGTCTTACTTTTTGAACACACTAATATATAACGCAAAATCCTTAAGAATATGTTTTAAAGTAATTACTATTAGCTTAAAACACGCAAAGTATAAGATTGAGCTCAAAATCAATACATAAACTGCTACTAACTTTTAGAAGAAATCCGATGACAATGTCTTCCACATCTGTCTTTCCATTAATACGTACCCAGTACATTAAAGAGAAAATGTACAGACACGGATATATAAATAGCAGACAGTTAAACATAAATTTATTAAAAATAAACGGAAAAACCTGATTTTCATTTCAAAAATGGTTTAAATTGCATGAATAGTGGAGTAAGTAAGAATCGCGACTACCAAGTCAGTATTCGCGGATTCAAATCACAATGTGGTATAGTTTACTTTGAACGTAGCTATAGTGATTCCTCAGTCCATAAAGGCATAACCGTTTTCGATTCGGCACACACCCACTATGCTACGACTGCTTCCTTGTATATTTTTCTTTCTTCACTTCTTCTCCATCGTCAGCCACATTACACGAGTGAGTGATTGAAAATAAAAATAATTGGAACGAAGAAAGTTACGTAATGAAAACTCTTTCAATATAAACCATAAAAGCAGTTAAAAATAAGCTGAACTTTGCTTATCACTCAATCAATATTTCACGTTTTATGTTGAATTGTTAATTGCCGCTTGATTTGCTCTGCGATCCATGCTTTCAACTAGCTTTGGTCTTATTGCAAGTATTTTTATACCCATCATCGAAGGATGAGGGGTACATTCATTTTGTCAAAGTCCAGGACGAAGCATCGGACACCCCACAAAGTATACATATTCTTGGTCAGCATCATATCCTAAATCGATGTAAGCATGTCCGTTTGTCCGTCTGTAAAATGGCTGTTGTAAATATTCTTCTGGCCTGGAAGCTATCGACTTCAAATTTGGCAAAAACATTGGATGTTCTTGCACGCAGGTTGGTATTGGCCAAATTGGTCGAAGGACTCGTCTACAACACCGCGTAAAGTGAGAATTGCTCTGTTTTTCAAAAGGAATGTAAAATTGTTTTTTTTTTTTGCTCATTACGCATAAACTATAGCAAATAAATGTACAAAAGTTTGAATGCATATTCTATGGACGATACTGTAGCATCAAATTGACCTCCACTCAATATTATAGTGCATCAAAATTTAATTCTTTTTTCAAGACCTTTGTAACGGGCAAAAACAAGATTCGAAAATTCCATAAATTATACTAATTCTTGGCTAGTTGCAAATCTTGAATGCACCTAAACATGTCCGCCTGTTCGTCTGTCCATCTGTCTGTGTGTACAACATTCCCCCTTAACGAAAATGAAGATATCGCTTACAAATTTGGAAACGAATTTGGAATTGACCTAAACTTTTCAAAGGACACGCCTGCAACGCCCACATGCCTCAACGATAAAAACTTTTATTTTGAAAATAGAAGAAATCAACTGCGCCCACTCCATACTGTAGAGCATGAGAATTTTGTTCTTTTACTTCTTTTGCCTTTTTTTGGGGTAAACGGCGATGGGTATAAATCAATTTTCTTAGGTGTTTTTTTTTTATATGCTTTTTAAACTATTTTTTTTAAATAAAAACAATATTTAATAAATGCTTTTATTTATTCTTGTAATGAACTATGCGCAGTTAACGTAATCCGTAGTTTTAGGTTACTGGTTTAACTGGAAAATTCTCAGTAATCATTATGACTGGCACATACTACTTGATTTTATTATGATCTGGAACTAAAGTAGTTATTTAAATCTTAAAATTAATTAAATTAATTTAATGGAAAATTATGAAACATTTCTTAATATACATTTATAACGGAAACTAAAAAATATATATATAAAACATAACCAAAAAAAAAAAATAAATAAATAAATAAATAAAATCAATTACAATCGAAGTAATTTTTATCCGCTCATATATTGCATATTGAAAACTTTAAAAACATTTACTTTAAGCAAAATCAAAAAACTTTGTATTCTTTAGCTTTCAAATTTTATTTTTCTTTTCCACATACACAAATGGCTCGATTATGTTTGATGTGAATAATATTTATTACGAATTTCGATTTTGTTGTTATTTTTTTTTTTTTTTTTTTTTTTAACATCCCTTTCTCTATGCATGAAAGGCAAAATAAAAAACTATGCTATCTACTTTATCTTTGAGAGAATGTTGAAAATCCGATGAAAGAAGAGATTCAACTCAGCTCTAAGTAAATTATGCAGTTGACTAAACTTTTAACAACAATTTGAAAAAAAATCCTACTGCATACAATATCGTTAGCATAACTTGAATGCTTATTGTAATATAAAGACAAAACAACCCAGGGATACATAAATCTTTTGATAAATGAACTGATAAATAAAGCAGTGCATGAATATTTAAAACAAAAAAAAAACAAAAAAAAACAAAGAGAAAAAGCATTCGGCTTAGATCGAATTTAATAATGCCTATCATTTTTGCGGTCATATTTGACGAGAACGAAATCAAACTCTCGTAAATTGAATCTTAAATTAATTTATCTTCTGTACTATACCTGGACACCTGCATATAGATGTATCGATATACATATATATGAAAATTGCAGACATATATACTGTCTTTGCGGAGGCATCTCCTCTTTTACGGCAAGTAATTAATGAAAATATTTCCAAATTTCCTCCGTTAGTTATTAATCTTTTGCTTCAATTACGCAATCGTATCATATCGTTCACATAATTAAGTTAAACTATATGCAGTCTGGTTTTTAAAAACCTAAAACTTAAAAAATTTCAAGAACAAGTAAACCAACGGCTATAAGTTAAAGCTTCAAATGAAACGATAATATTAATATAAATTTCTCTAGGAAGCATATGCACGAAAGCTAATCCAAATCACATAATTGCTATGCACAGCGATGCTTTAAAGGTCGAATTGGTTTATTGCTTCGATCATGGTGCGCGACCTTGTGTGTTCAATATATATATATATAGTTTTATTCTTTTCATTTTTTCATTTAAAGAACTCTAGAGAAAATTGATGTAATTCCTCGAATGATTTACCGTCAGTTAGTTTTTAGATACGAGCACCAGCTGATAATTAACTTTATAACATAGACGGGATCCATGAAATATCGACATACAGTATCTTGGAGTAAGACGTGTGAAGGGGAAAATGGAAGTGTGAGTGTAGAAATGTGCATCATTTTGGCAAACGTTTCATGTGAGATGATTTTAAGCTAAAGTTGTATTTCCTTTATAATGTTATTTTATTACTAAATGTTGTTCTTCTTCGGAATAATAAATGCTTGAACATATAGTATCTTGTAGATTTGTTTTTATTACGTTTTCGTTATTAATCAAATAGTATAATAAAGCTCTTCAATCGATTCTCTTGATAGAATAGAGGCGTATAGAAGTGTTTATTATTTTAAAATGACAAATTGTAGATTTTAAAGGAAAGCATCAGACACATAACACTTTTCAAGCCAACGTCCAGTTTTAATTATATTTAATTCAAAAAGCATTATTTAATTAACACGAAAAATTCGGAATTTTCCAAAACGGCAACAGCTATGTATCAATCCCGGTTAATCGATGTTTTAATAAACAAAAATTTCTCCCTTTTATTTAGTTTAAAAAAATGTACCCACTTTTACAAAGATTTAAAAAGATTGATATCTAAGAAACGCGCCCTGCTAAACATGAGATTTTTTTCGTGTGGTGCTATCACCATCGTTTATCGTTTCTTATAGCAACATAAACATTGCATATAACCATCAGATAACGAAAAGAAATATTTCAAAAAAAATTTATCAAAGGTAGTAGACAAAAGTGATTGAATCTTTCTAAAAATTTCAGTGCAATGAGCATAAAAGTTGGATTTTATAAGCAATCTCTGCAGTTTATCCGTATTCCAGATATACATATCAGCGCTGAGAATCGAGAATCATCCTACCTTGACAAAGTCGTCGTGTGTTCCCCAGGTGGTTAGAGAAATAGTAGTGTGAGTTAATAGTTGACTACGTTGGGTTGATATCTACTGCTTGTGCATTAAAATATATGGGGAAATAAGTTGGATAGCAGTTCCGCAAGTGTGGATAATATGAATGCACAAATCTGCATAATAATGAAGCGCGTAATACCGGTAATCCTAATGCATTACAAACTAAAAATACTAGATTCACGATGGCCAGCTTGCCCAATCGCTCGTAAATGACATAAGCTGAGGAGAACTTCTCTAGGGATGCCTAAGCAGCTTCGCTTGAATCAATGTGTAAGACCTGCCTGCTGGGTGCGGCCCTTTGGATCGTACTCGAGGTGGGCATTAAACAATTAGATGTTAAGCTCTACCTTGCCCAGAGAGAAGGGCTTCGATCATACTCATATTTCCATATCTGGAACTTCAGTCTTGAAATAGACACTCTTACATGCAGGATGGGGTTGCCAGCTGGGGGCGCGTGTAATTGCACAGAAATTATCCTATAAACTATTGTTCTAGGACTGTATTCGAAAGATTGACTTCTTGATGTGTCTAAAAGACTCCAACGGAATAACTTCCAATAAATACATATTTATGCCAATTAAGAAGAACACCCCCAAAATTTAAAGGTTATATTAGTTTCTTAAAATCTAGTGCATGGAAGATTGGCCCTGTGCGTTTAATGAAATTAAAAACATTTCGAATAATACGCTACTATTATTAGATAATGGTAAAGACTCAGGCGGGAAACTTTGCTATTGAGAGGAATATGTAACACATAGTTATTCGGGGAAGAGGCCAGTCTATCGACAGTGCAACAATCGTCTCTGCATTACAAAGTAGAGCCCATATGCGCTCGAAAGTTGAAGGACAGTTGCCAAGCGATTTTATTACTTTCGATATCTTTCAATTACTGGCAGATGAATTTCATCGATGATAGCGAATTGTGAATATCTTAAAGCTTCATAAAAATTAATCATGTAAAATTTAATGCTTACTCCTTGAAAGAAAGAGAACGTTTTTATAAAATCCCAGCCCATTTCAATAAACTATAAAGCTATTCATTTGTCCGTATGTGTACATAAATTTACGCATTGTATGCATAATTTGATGTTTTCGGCTACTAGAGAATAAAGATTGATTATTGCATTTGTAATGAATCGAAATAGGCAACTTAAAATCTTGACATGTCCGTCTTTCTAATCCTTTACATACTCATTAAGGAGCTTTCCGAGCAGAAGACTAATGAATGGAAACTTTACAAATATAGTTACGAAATCCCTTTGAAGTTGAAGAAAGAGAATTTTTTTCATTCGCCTTGCAAAACTAACTCATAAAGATTATGTTTATTGACAACTTTAATAAAAAGTAACAGTGACATTGTAATATCAATCTTTAAAAACAGAAAATATAACAACATAATCAATTTCTTAAGAAATGCTTATCAAAAATATATAAAGTATAGATATGTTCCTTAATTTTCCTTACAATACAAACACATATGTATCTGCCTGCACAAAATCGCTTATACCACAACAAAGAGTTCAAACTTAAGATATCTATTTTTAGTTTATACCCGCAGCAGCTCAAATTTGGAAAAGAACTCGATAAACAAATACAACTAGAAATTCTTAAGCCCAAAAAACAAGAATTTCCAAGAATTTTTGCCAATAACTAATTTAGAACACACCGCAATCACTCATCATCACTGTGTTGACGAAAATATTACTTCCGTACATTGCTTTGACGACAAAAATATTACTTCCGTACATTACTTCACTTTTTCCATTTTCATATCCCATCATCGAAGTATGAGGGTTGTATTCATTTCAGCAAAGCACTTGCAACGTTTGAAAAATGCTTCAGAGACGCCAACAAATTCTAAAACGATTTAAGCCTATCAGTCGGTCCGTCCGTCTGCCTACCTGTTTGTGTAATATTGTGGTAAACATTCTCATGGTCGCAAAAACACAAATTTGCCATAAAGTTGTTGCACGCAAATTGGTATAGAAATTGAGCCAAACCGAGCACAGTACAACATAATCCGAGACCTCTTCTGTTTTCCAAAATATACAAAATTAATTTTTTTTTCTTTTTTTTTGTTGGTTACTTATAAACCGCAACAAATGCAACGATAAAAATTTCGATTTATATTATATGTGTTGATACTACAACCTCTGTACAAAAATGAGATAATCACGTCTAGCCAATAATAAAAAATATGGAGATTTAAGTGTTTTTCTCGCTTTTAGCCTTTTTTTGCTATAGAGGTGATGGGTAGAAAAGATTCGGTCACTTTCTGTGTTATTGATGACTTTGACGATAACAAGATACAGTCAATTTCCATTGTGATCAACTGTCTAAGCCAACTATAACTCTTATATCATATCATATATAAATGTACGACATCCATAAACCCTATATAATATATATGCATATACTCATAGGATACCTATACTTATACGATTAACAAGACTTCTCCATTTGTAGAAAAGTTAAAGGCCTTACGACTGACTACAACAACTATTAAAACAGTAAAAACATTATATTTGGTCATGAACGAATCTTTTATACCTATTACCGTTATCCTCAAAAAGACTAGAAAAACAGAAAGAACTAAATTTTCATACTTTATAATATTGGGTGGGCTCAGCTGATTTTTTCGATTTTCAGAAGAAAAGTAGAAATTTATGTGGTGTACATGTTGTAGGCGTATCCTTTTATCGGTTTAGTTTATTTTCAAATTCTGGCAATATCTTCATTTTTGCAAACAGGAGAATGTTTACGACGTATACTATACGATGGACAGATTAATGAGCGTACGCGATTACGTACATTTCGAATTTGAAACTGGCCAAAAATTTATATATAACACTTCGTGTTGTTTATGAAGCTTGTTTCTGTGCGTTATAAACGTTATGATACACTATAAAACTTAGTAGGCGTGGGCAATTTTTCCCATTTTCATAGAGGTGCTACCGCTCATCATTGCTCATAGAATATAGAGTTAAATTGTATATTTATCTGCTGTAAAAGCCATGTTTCATTCCTTTTGAAAAACAGAGTGCAGTTTCAGTTTACGCTTATGCGTGTCCTTCAACCAATTTGGCCCATTTGCAATACCAATCTGCGGACAAAAGTCAAATATGATAGCTTTATTTTTTCGGCCTGGAGAAGGCTTACAACAGATATTAGGCAGGCGGAAAGACGGACAGATGGACACGCTTAAGTTGATTCAGAATTTGATGCTGATCACAAACATATATATATATATATATATATATATAT